>CM026188.1:2148667-2430872 GCA_014825925.1 Bombus breviceps | reverse complement strand
CGCCGCCGCCGCCGCCGCCGCCGCCGCTGCCGCCGAGCTTCAAGAGCCACCGCTCGACTACCTTCGCTGGCTGACGTTCACGCAGCAACCGCCGACGCCACCGCCGACGACACCGCCGACGCCGCTGCCGCTACGCCGTTCAACATCTGCCGACCTACGAACACCAAACCGCCAGACTTTTCCATCTCCGCGCGATTTAAAACCGTCTCTGTTTGCATCCTCTGCACGGCGAACTCTTCCTTTCTCTCGCGCTGTTCTTTCTCTCTTTCTCTCTTTCTCTCTTTCTTTCTTTCTTTCTTTCTTTCTTTCTATTTTCTTTTTCTTCGCTCGCCGTCTCTGCAAACACGATTCGCCAAAGTCCGAGTCCGAAACGTAACGCGCAACAGGTTCTAATTTCGAATATCGATAGCACCGCTCCGACGCCGTTTCGACTGGTTGTCGGTGTCTTCGGGCGACGGTGCAACCGCACGCGCGAGCTCGTTTCTCGCGTTCGCGAAACACACGGTGCAACAGGTGCAGTGGACGAACGTCGGCAACGATCGCACCGCGACCCTCTTCCTTCTGGACGCGGTATCCTTCTAGACGCGACGAGAAGCTGCACGTCTAACGAAATCGCGTCGAACGAAAACGCAACGTCGTACGCAACAGGTCCCCGGTGGACGGGAGGAGAGGGGCGTAATTAATTAGGGCCCCAAGGGGAGGGGAGCGGGGGCGGCGGTAGGACGTATCGATAGAAACGTTGGAACGAAAAAGGCTGTTTCGCCGGGTGCGAATCAACGGCGTACGTCGACCGACCGAACTGCAGGACGAAAGAGAGAAAGAGAGGGGGAACGTGGTTTAGTACATTTAAATGAGAGCCACAGGTAGCAGCATTATGCAGTACGTGCCAGCCACCCCTCGGGAGGGGTGAGTTAGATCATCGTGTGCCCGAGATCCGCCTGTGTCGTACCGTTTCAACTACACCCAGCTGGCTTTGCGCCTTCGCACCTGTGGCCCTCGTCGTACGAGGGCACCGAACGGACCTTTCTCCGGCTTTCACCCTTTTCGTTTCACCTCGTGGATAGTTGGCACGGGATCGACGCGCGGATCGCCGCACAGGCGTTCGCTCGTACACCGAGCCGTGACTCGCGTCCAGCGTAAGCACGCACGTCCTCGGGCCAACGGCGCGTCGTAATATCGGCTGACATCGCGGAAGAGTGCGAGCGGCAACCACCGACACACGGGGATGCCTGTCGTGATTCCCTCGCTAAGTATAGCCGAGCTCCTACCGAACCTAGGAATTTCGAGCGCACCACCGATGCCAATTATCCTCGGCTCTGTCATTTACGCGGCCCATTATTATACGCCGCCGAGGCCTCTTTCACTGGAATTACGAGCATTTTAATGCAGGCCCGCCATTATCGCTTCTTTGCCAACTTTATTACACGCGCGATCGTTCCCGCTCGCGATTTTGTCCACCTTCTCGCGATTCCTCCCCCTTCGCGTTCCGTCGCCACCTTCCGCCCCCTCGCGTCCAACCTTCCCCAACCGACCGTTGGCAGCTTTTAATTCGATCTCGCGTACCACAGTTCCGGCAAATTGGATCGAACGCGGCCCTGAAATATTTGCTTAGGACCCGACGGAACAGGTAGCTAGCTAGCTAGCTGGCTAGCGCAGGCTACGTGGCTGCGTGACGCAAAGGGCGAAGCGAAGCGAACAGTCGATGCCCATCCGCAGAGAAACAGCGACGAGGAAGGAGCACGACCCGACGACGACTACGTGAAAACTCTACGCTACCTGAACGTTTGCTTGCATAATTTAGCCGCTCTTTTCCGACCCAACGACCCTAGGGAGCGTGCCCCGACTGCACCTTGTCCCGCACCTTTCCATCTCCGTGGGGTGCGAAAACATTCGTGAAAAACACCGGAACACGAAACGGCGGTCCGTGTGCCTCGAACCGATCTTGTCGCGAAGCGTATCGTCGGCAAAATCCGTCCTCCATCGATCGTGCGCTTCCGATCGCGCACGATGAAATTTCACCGTCTCGCCGGACGATGGAAGGGGAAAAGAGCAAAGGTTCGTTTCTTGCGTTCGAGAAGAAGACCCGGATGGACGATCAGGCGAACAAAAAATCGTCGACGCGCGTATGCCTGTTCGATGTTTCGCCGTGGAGAGATCGACGCGACTCGCTGCGACGTTCCGCGAGCGAAGCGTCTACGAACGTGCGGTAGGTCGCAGGAATCGCGAAAAGAGAACGGACCCTCGAACAGCCCTGCGCGCGAATGGACGACTGTAACCAGCGTAATTTGGACGGCTTTATGCCTCGAATGAATATTTTAATATTTTAATATTTTAATACGAAACACGTCGACGTGTCTTACGGTGCACCGCAGCTTCTCCTCGCGAATCCAACGTCATCGTCCAGCTGTACCTTCGGCAACCACCAACTACGTAGTCCGCGAAGGGAAAAGAATTAAGCAGAGGGAAAATGTGGGACGAAGAGCGAACGAAGAGGAAAGCAGGGATCTTTTAGCGGGGACGAAACGCAAAGGTCGGCGGAAGGGGAGGATGTCTCTTCGAGAAGAAAGGGTGGGATGGTCGGTGAAGAAGCGGTTCGATAGGTGGCAGCAGTGCACGGGCTTTTCGTCCGAAGAGGGTAGAAAAATCAGCCCGGCAACCCCTTTGCGAGTGCGTTTCCCGAAGGATCCATGAACGCGAGGCGGTAACTGTGCTGCCATCGCGCGGTAGCGCGAGAGACTACTTTCGCCGCGGCGATGAACCGATGGTAACGAAACACGAGACGAATGCGGGAAGCGTTTTCGTTCGAGACGATCGCGCGTTCGATTCGAGGATTCGCGAGGAGAACCTCGCGATCGTAACGTCTGCGTCAGTGGCAGTACGGCAGGGGAAAGAAGATGAAGAAATTCACGTAGGCTGGTCGTTTAAACGTCGGACGAGATGGAAATCGATGGCACGCGCGTGGAACGATGCGACCAACGCGAGGAAATGTGTCAACGATAGAGGGGAGAGAAAGACAATGGTTTTACTTACAACCAGAGACTCGTGACCCGAATTTCGATGATTCGAGCGACGATTCGTTCTCGAGGAATTCGGAAGACCGTTCACGTTGTTCGATACGGGGAACGTTGGCACGAAAACGCCTGTCCCTCGTTGAGTCTCGCGGCGAAACCGAGTTAAGATCGTCGCAAGTTCGATCAGAGCCACCGAGGCGGATGAGCCCGCGCAGAAACCGCGAAGTACGCGAATTTTCGCCCTGCGTCGATCCCACTGACGGATCGGCGTTCGAAATTGCGCCGCTGGTCGCGATACTCCAAGGACCAGCGACAATCGCCGCAGGAACCTCTCCTCGAGAAGGTAGCGCGATGTTAATCATCGGCGACGTTACGAGATTCCGCTGCGACGCCGGAGCGCGTCCCGCGAGAAACGCGGGTGCAACGACGCGATGGAAAATCGTCGGTAAGAGTGGGAGAAGGACGACGCGCGGTTCGACGTGGAAAAAAAACGATCTCCGCCAAAGGAGTCGGGACGAAAACGCGAGGCGTTGTTTCGTGCGAGGCGAGCCCGCGGGCTGGTTGCCCGGTTTCGGCCTCCTCGTCGCTCTACCGTCGCAGAGCGGAACCGCAGGAAGGGCCGAAAGTTTCGCGAGATAACGATCGAAGCCTGAAATATGCACCACGCCAATTTGCCGATCAAAATTATTATTAAGAGGTACCTCTGGCGAAGGGGCCGGCGAGAGGTCGGGGAGATGGAACGCCCTACCACCGTCGCCGTCGTACCGAACCGGCGCGGCGGCTGGCTCCTTCTCCTTTTGCACCGACGGCTTGTAATATTCGATGTGCGAAAATCGAAAAAACCAGAGAGCCAACGCGATAAAAGGTAAATACGTCGGTGTCGGACACCGCGACGTCGTCCCCCCGGTCAGGTGCAGGGAGAAGAACGAGACGCTGGCCGTACGCCGCTAGAGCCTGCCTTCTATCCGCGTATCCCCCGTGAAACGTATCGCAAACCTTCGAAGAAAGCCGAAAGAAGAAAAAAGGGGATGCAGCGAGGAAAGACGGATGCCCGCGGAAAGGGGAGAACCGAAGGAGCAACGACGAAGAAGGGAAAGAAGAGGCGCGCGCGCGCGCGCGCTCTCGGTGTAAAGCGAAACAGAGACCGAGAGACTGCAGGCTAAGCCTGTAATCACGAGATTGCCAGGAGCTACTGCAGCTGATTGTTATCTTGTATCTACACCCACCACTTTATCGCCGGCCATCTTATTACCCTGGACATATTGACGTCACGCACGTACACGAAGGAGGATATCCTCCTACCTCGTTCCTCGCAACACTCGTTCGTCGTGCATCCCTGTCGGGGGTGGCAAACGGCAAACGGCAAACGGCCTCGCATTCGATTCGAAACCCGCTGGCCGTCGGCCATCGGGCACATCCGTGGTCGCGCGCGTTCATCCCTCCTGGATACGCGACCAGTTCTGCCCATCGGTTATCCTTAGTCGCGATATTATTAAACCTGTCGTCGGTGATGACGCGCGCTAGCCCACACTCGCCCCACTGTCCTACGCTTGGCTAATTAAACGATTTATCGAGGCCGAGGTAGTTGTTGTCAATCGAGTCGCACGAATTCAGTGCGTTGCGAACCTCGTCTTCTGCCGCCTCTTGGCTGCGCACCTTCGCGCGCCGTCCGATCCAAGGAATGTCCTTGATCGCGTGGAAAAAGAAGGACGAACGTGATCGCGGCAACTAATCATAGCCGTTGCAACGATAAATTAAACGGTCGCAAGTCGTTATTATTGTTCGATCCTTTGGCCAAAGTTTATCGCCGCCGAGATTGGCCACTCTCGTTCTACGAGTCTCTCGTTCTCCTTGCGGTCCTCGGGCTCGTCGCCGTAGCACAGGGAAAATAGAAACGCGAACACCAAGAACGAACGAGTCGAGCGTTACGCATCCCCTAGGCATCGGCGTTCCACCGTGAACGCGTACGCGCGTATTCTGCCGTCGAATCGTACACGACGTAACACGTTCGATCGACTGTTCCACGCGAAGGGATACGGATCCCGAGAAGTGGAAGAAACGCTTCGAGCGTTTCCAACGATCGACGTCTCGATCGAGCAATCTCGAGGCACATTAATCGATCATGAGTTACGTTGTGCTTTTAAATTAATCTCCCGCTGTTCTCGTTGCAATTTATTTTTTCCACGCCGAACACGCGAGAGAAGGTGATCCCGAACGGACAGGAAAACGCAAGGAGCGAACAAAGTTGGAACGCTCGAGCGCCTTCGCCTTCGCCTTCGCTTTCGCCGTCAACAACGTATTTACGACGGCGCATGGCCGCGGGTACGAGTTGGCTACGAGCCACACAGAGGCCAATCGTAGATCGAACCGAACGAGTACGCGTGCATTACACGTTAATAACGTTGATCGTCTGGTGGACTTCCGCGAGTCGACCGGTCGTTTTACGTACCGCGTTACGCGTTAAGCCGCGCCCGCGAGATACGAACGGATGGCAAAAACGATTAGATTCTAATCTGTCCAGCCGACTGGCTGTATCTCGCTACGCGTGTTCCGACGATTCCCGGTCGAGTTAGTTTTTCCAAGTACAGTCCGCGAGACCACGGACCGACGATTTAGATACCATCTTGTTGGATAAACGACACCCTCGTCTCCTCCCTTACCATCCGCTCGCGTTACTTTTTATCGTCGCGTCGTACCAACTTCCTTCCACCCGTATTCGGATCCCGTGGCCGCGAAAACTAGCTAGCTGGAAGAACTCCTGGGACGCGATCGACGATCGGGTGGTGGTTGCCGCGTGAAAGAGGCAGGAGCGACGTGGCTACGCGAGCCATGACTCTCGTAAGATCGTGCGTGCGTCGCGTAGGTGGACAGGGGACAAAGCGAGCGTACACGACGCACCATGAGAACGCAATCTTACGACGAGAATACGAAATCGCGGCCAAACGCGCACGATTCGAACAACGTGTTCGAGCTTAATCGGGTCGCCCGTACGTCTAATCGAATATCGCCGGGTCTCGTGACTAGTCCGAGTGGCTGCAACGACCGGCCAGAGAGGAGAAAACGAGATTTCTGGCAAAGCGTAGAGGTTCGCTGGCTGACGGATGAGAAAGAAGCGAAGAGAAAGAGTCGGAAAGAAGACAGCGGCGAATGGCCGAGAGACGAGGGCGGAAAGAAGGAATTCACGAACTACAAAATGCAATTATCGGCATTTGTCCGCGGGGTATCACGATCCGTCGAGGCTGTACCTGCCTTCGAGTGGGTGGCGAAGCTTCTGTACCGGGTGTGTAATCTATCGTCGATGAAACCTGTGATTTCCTATCTAGCTGCGTATCGAGTTTACCTGGGTGCCGCGACGCGTTCCTCGCCGCTCCGATAACCTCGCAGCCGTGAAACTTCGTCGCGTTCGAACGGTATCCCCGTGTTTCCGATAGAAACTCGCGGCTACTCTGACTACGACGATGAAACGAGTCGGAGAACCGTTTCAGCCGAGTCCCGAGTCGACGCTCGTTCGCGTCCGAATCGAACGAATCGTCGATTACCAGTTTCCGTTAGATACTCGAGGTTAACGACGCGACGACCAGATCGAAGCTCGTTTCGTTCGTGAAAAAATGAAAGAAAGCCAGCCAACGAGTTTCGGTCGATTACCTTCGAGTAACGAGCCGCTTCTCCTCTAATCGTAATCGTGCGACGATTCCCTGTTGCGAAATCCTCTTAATAACCTGCCTTGGTGCTCACGACGGCCGATCGTGCCACTGAAACCGCCAACGACGACAACTCGATTTTAAATTGCGAGTGCGCTGGCCAGGTAGAGACCGAGAATTAACCCGGCCGACTACCACCTCCTAATAGGAACTAATTCGAGACGAATCACCTGACGAGAATTATGGCGGCGAAAGAATTTAGGATTAATAATTTAGCGCGTCGCGAGCTGCATGCCGAGTGGGTTCGCTCCTCTCCTATACACGGTGCGGCGTCCAAACTCGTTCGCGCGAACCGTCGACCGTCGCGTCGTGTCGCCGACTCCAGAAACAATCTGTTAAATCGGATGTTTCTCGTCGAATGGAACGGCGCGAAATCTTTCGAAAGAACCGCGCAACAGGTACCGACGGGGCAACTTTGACCGATTTTCACTTTCCTTCCGATCGATCGTCATTATCCGACGATCCGTGGCGAAAGGAAGCCGAGGCAGTCGTTGCATCGCGTTACGAACTGCGTAAAAGCGTGGAAAACGGTAAACGAAACGGTATAATCGTTTCTCGGTCGTTTCGATCGGACTACTCTTGCGAGAAGAATTCGACGAGGAGAACGCGTTAACGAGATTTTTCGACGCGAGACACCCCGTATAGGAGGAGCAACTTAGGTACGAAGCCCGGTAGCCCAGGGCCATAAGGTCGGCCCACCTCTACACCCTCACCTACACGCATTCAACGGCAATGGAAAACGAACAGGAGGAGAAGACGACGAGCAGCGGTAGAAGAGAGAGAAGGACCACGACGAAGCCGAAGAAGGAGAGGACGAAAAACGGACAAGAAGCGATGGTAAAAGAACGAGGGAAGAAGGAACGCGGACAACCACGCGGAAAAGAGAGGAAGAGGGAAGCCGAGAGATCGAGCACATGCGACTATGCAACTTACACACGCTCTATACTTTGGGTCTACGTGGTATCTGTATCTCAATTCTGACGCCACACGAAGAGGTGACCGCGAGAGGAAAAGGGACGGACGAGAGGCTAAAGGAGGAGAAGAAGAAAAGAGGAAGAAGAAGAAGAAGAAGAAGAAGCAGAAACCGCTCGGTAGGCAGAGGAAGAGAGGGACAGAAAGACCGAGCGGGTCCCTGCGTTGTGTCGGAGCTGACTCCGTAATTTTCTAATTATATACTCCAAAATAATTGGTTATTATCCCCCTGGCGCACGCGGCTGTGTGTGTATGCGATGCTGTGCCGGATCGCGGATCCACGTAGCTCGAGCCTAAAGGGAATCACGAGCTCGCCACGGATCTCTTTCTCCTCTTCTTCTCCTTCTTCTGTTCCTCCTTCTGCTCCTTCTTCTTCCTCCCCCCGTCCTCCCCCGACCTTGTCTTTCCCTTTCTTCTTCTTCTTCTTCTTCTTCTTCTTCTTCTTCTTCTTCTTCTTCTCCTTCGCGTTAGAATTTCTTCCCTCCCGTCGTTTCTTTTCTACCAATCCTCTTTCGCTTTTCGATGCGTGTCCTATCGATCGACAAACAACTTTGCTTCCTATTCTCCGTTCTCTCCTTCCTCTTCGTGGAAACGCGGCGTCGTCTCGCGCCGCATGGATAAAAATCAAAGCGAGCTGATTCGCTACGCGAGATCGTTTCCAAGAGCAGTGCGCGATTAATCTCTTGAACTCAGCGAGAATTTCGAAGCTACTCTGGAGGAGGTAGAAGGCGTCATCCCGGATGCAGGGGACGAAGGGAAGAGCGGTCCTCGACGATAAATTAGCGTCGAATTCATGAGTTTTCGTCGGTAGCAACGGTAGTCGTTCGAGGACAAAACGATAGTCATCTCCTTTCACG
The DNA here is from genome assembly GCA_014825925.1 of Bombus breviceps. Classification (NCBI taxonomy): domain Eukaryota; kingdom Metazoa; phylum Arthropoda; class Insecta; order Hymenoptera; family Apidae; genus Bombus; species Bombus breviceps. The sequence continues at coordinate 2,422,331 of CM026188.1, read as the reverse complement.
AAGGGTCGAAAAGATTCACGAGTAAGCGGTGCTTCACCCTAATTTGCCGGGGCATAGGCCGGGCATGCGAGCCGGCCTAGGGTATTAATAAAAACGCTGAAAAATAGCTCGCGCAATATCTGGAATCGGTTTTTCCGTTATCGATATTTTCTCCCGCGATTCGTTCACCGCGATACGCGCCACAGCCCCGAGACATTCCGCTCGTGGTTGCTGCGCCTGCTGCCATCGGTTAGTTAAATATGCGTCGATGCGACCGTGTCGATGGTTCCCTCGAGCAGCCTGCTCGAATCCCAGAGATCTGACGTTTACAAGCCGATCAAACGCGTAGTTTATCGTGGAGCCGACGAGACGACGATGTCTCAGCTTGTACAAATTTCAATTCGTGCTGACTCTGATTTCCTGCTGGTCAAGGCCGGAAAGAACGTTTCTCGAGGAACGAGCTGCTTCGTCGTTTAACATTCCTCCAACGTAACGAACGCCCGTTATCCTCTCTCTTTTCTTTTTTTTTTTTTTTTTTTTCCCTACTATTTATCTGAGAATAGTCGCGCGATTTCCAGCACGGAAGAATCGAACAACTGGCGAAAGACGTGGAGCGTGTACCGACGTTGGAAAAAAATCGACCGATCGTTGGAATCTCGGTGTATAAGAGCGCAGGCGATAGGAAGTCGAACAGACCGATAGACCGTACGATATTCATGAAGAATGCAAAAGAAACGGAAATCTCGAACCGCCTCGGACCTCTCGTCTCGTCCTGTCCGTCGATATTTTACCTTTGACGAGACAGGGCGCGGAAGGATCGGTAAAAGCGATGCGACACAGAAACGGGTCATTAGTTTCGAACCGGCGACATTAGTTCGCATTAGCGCGCATTTGTTTACGCGTATCGGCTCGATCGTACGATAGATCGAGCGAGTCGTCGGCAGATTCGTTCAGGCAGCCGGCTCTAAATGGAAAAATTATACCCGTTCGAAGCTCGTCCCTTGAAATTCATGAACATCTAGAGAGATTCCGATCTTTTATACCAACGCCTCGTTGTCTCGTTCTATCCCGATGAAACCCTATCGTCGGAGAATTCGCGACCCGACGCAATATCGTTTTTCGCGTGATTCGCGAAATTCGTGGCGATCGATCGAGAGAACGCGAAAAATAAAAGGCGTATACTAGCAGACGACGGCAATAGCGTCTCGCTGGCACACGAGGAGGAGAAGCGAAAAACAACGAAGCGTAATTTCGGCTCGCTCGAGAGGGCAAAATAAGTCACGGAAGAGGAAAAGAGAGGGAAAGGGGATGGGGGGGGGAAGAGAGGAAAGGGGTGAAAACCTCGGGTACGGTCGCGGAGGCACGGAGCCGTGGCCGATGGGTGGAAATCAAAAGGGCCGTCCGCCGGTGTCGACGGGGTTGATGCATATGGAAGCAGGAAGGCTCTCGTCAAAAGGTCGTCGAGTCGTTGGTCGTTCGAGTGTCGAAAGGTTATCTCCGTCGCGGACGCGGACACGGCTGTGTCGGACATCGAGGTCGCCCCTTTCCTAGAGACACGAAATGAAATTCAATCTTTGACTACGACAGATTTGCATACTTTCCCTGGTTCGGAAGCGCCGGCGACTGTCAACGCATAAACACGGCATTACCATAAAGGGGATCCATATCCCAGGCGAGAACGCCGATTTTTCGGGACGAACCGGTACGGTGGCATGGTCAACCGTCAACCGAGTGCCGGCAATCTATTTCTCGGACAGCCGTCGACCGATCGATCCGCGTTTCGAACCTTCCCTTCCAATGAATTTTCATTCGTCGATCTCTCGATCGATACACACGGCCAGCTCGCAGCCAAGCACCGCTCTTCGCACTTCTCTTCTGGCGACCACGATTTTTTATCGCGGCCTGACTCTCTAAATACCGCAGGCATCGTACGAATCGTTTCAACCAACGCCGCATTCTTCGTAACTTTGGAAATCGATAAACCACCGTGTAACGTGTTTCGATGGTACAACATCCAAATACGACTCGAAAGCATCCCGAAGGAAACACGCGTTCGCAAGGCGGTATCGGATCTTGGGGATCGAATCGAAAATCGACGAGGAGACTCGCGAAACGGGAATACGGGAGGAGAGGCGAGATGGGACGAGAATCGAAGGAAAAACGATCGAGAAGCGGAGGAGAAAAGAGATAGGGCACCGGGAACAGAAAAAGAACGGAATCGTGGGGTCGTCGTTCCTGCGGATGATGAAGTGGCCCTCTTGTTATCCCTAAATACCACGCGCGGCTCATGAGCAAACACCGACCGCAGTGAGACTGCCCGCCGGTTAACACCGCCGGTCCCTATGGGGCCCCATAAGACCCGCGCCTTAGGGGGGCCGGAGCCCCCACTGGCTTCTAGCACCCTTGTTCAACCCATTATAAACAAGGCCTGTCCGGACCCCAATGCATTATCCCGATATTCCTGGTTCAGCGCTGGATTCGGGACTCGCGCCACTCCTATCCTCCCCCTCGTTTCTGTCTTTCCGTTTCCACCTCTTCTCCTAACCGAATATCTCTAATATCATTGCGCGATCGACGCGAGAATCTCCTCTCCTCTCCTCTCCTCTCCTCTCCTCTCCTCTCCTCTCCGCGAGCAGATGAAATCGATCGCTGTAAAATCTCGCGACGCGCGTCGTCCCGACATCCCGCTAGAACGTTGATTAAATGGCGTACTAATTAAATAATTTATTATCGGCCGGCTGCACACCCACGCCCAGCTGATAAACGACGGCCCATTCTTCGTGACGGGCCCGGAATGCTGACGAATCCAAATAGGAGTTTCTTCTTGGGCGTCGCGATCATTCAACGGAGAAAAAAAAAATCATCGACCGTAAAATTAATGCTCAGCCAACGGTCCACGTCAAACATGCCACAGTCCCGGGGCATGCGCTCCTTTCTACCGAGAAAACCGCGAGAACGTCTCTAATCGAATCACGGTACAACGCAAAGAGTATTTCGTTCCTCTTCCGTTCTTCGATCTGTTCCGGCGCTCATCTTGCCGTACACTTATCGGCCAGATGCCCCTAAAAATGTCAACGCTGCTCTATTATTCCCACGTCGAGACGGTTAACCACGTTCGAAGGAACGCTCCGAGCGACACGTCTCGAAGAGAATGGTACAAAGGTATCAGCGAGCAGATGTCCCCGGTATTTAAAGTCTATTTAAATCTTTTTTTAAAGATTTAAAATCTTTCTGGAGAGAGGATCGTCCGTCGACGCAAAGACGCTGCCGTGGAAACTGGATCGTCGAGTCGTTGGCGAACGATCCCGATAACCGTCGCGCAAAGTTGTGTCACTTACCGAACGGATGAATTAACGGTTAGGGCGAAAAGACGAGCAGAGACGACTCCGGATTGAATCGTTTCCGGTTGCCGCGTGTTACATCCCCGTCATATTACCGAGCCATTACTCGTCTACGGACGACTCCGTACCCCGGCATACTCACCCCAATCATCGATGGAAATACCCCGTATGGGAGATCCGTACAGGGGTTCGCAGTGACCCTTCGTTTCACGTTTCTTCGCAACCGAGTTCCTTTCGCGAGTTCGTACGCGATTCGAGAAAGATCGACCATTTTCGTCTTACGAAGAAGAAACGATCGAACGAGGATCGATCGCGTCGCATCGTATCCTTCTCGTAATATACGCGGCGCAACCAAGATACACTTGGATGGTCGTTGCCGGCCACGGTCGATGCCAGAGCACGATGGGTCGCGGAATTCCGCGCCATGAAAACAACCTAACCCCCCATGCCCTGAATGGGCTAGGCCGGATCAGAACGAATCATTAGAACCGTCGCGACACAATAGAAGAGCCACGTGGATCCACAGGAAGTTTAGCGTGGAGGATCGACCCCCGGTTTCCACCCGCCCTTCTTTTTTTCTCTTCCTTCGAATGGTCGTAATGCGCGCACACGCAAACCCTGAACTCGAGGATAGCGAGCCCGGAACGAAAGAGAAATCGCGCGGCGTAATTTACGATTCGTCGTTCCATCTCGATGGTTCGTGCATCCGCCCTCGAAAAACGGCCGCCGTTCGCCGTTCCTTTCTCCGCGAGCGTACACCGAATCGCGCCGAGCGCAACTTCATCCTGCATCGACGAAAAAGTCAGGACAGGCTACGATCCGTGGAAAAGAAAACGCGCGACACGCGTATGATCGTTTCGCTTAATTTAACGATGGACCTGCCCTGTCTCCTCGCCTGGAAGAAACAGCGGAGCCACGTATTTGGAAAATATTTTCCCTATCCCTATTGAGGATTGGTGTTTCGCAAGCCGTTCACCGTTCTCGAGCGTGGCGTAGCTGGTTCGGCGTCGTTGGACAAAAACGCCGCACGAAGCGCCTGGTCGACAATGGTCGACTGAAAGCGATCCTCGGCGCTGTATTGTAGCGAAGAGACCCCAGAGCCCCAGGGACAAATTTCACCCCTAAACACGCAAATAAAGGATAAAGGCCGGCAAATTAGCCGAGTGAAAGCGGCATAAATCAAAATATTAGAAAACAGCCGCGAGGATGGCAGAGTCGAGGCGGATGAAGGATTTATGGGGTTGGTCCAGTATATGGCGCGTATGGTTGGCGTAAAACTCAGGGCGTTCCCTGTCGTCTCGTCCCTTCGCACTCCCACCGTCTCGTCGCTTTTTCTTTCTCTCGATCCGACGCGGATCAGAGCGACTTTTGTTTAAAACATGATCTATCGCTTAAATAGCTAAAGCGGAGAATTTATGGGCCCCGGGCTGCTGTCTCGGCCACGAAGACGATGCCGCGAAAAGACGGGTGACGCGATAGACGCGAGGGTGGTAAGCAACAGCATCGTCCCATTGATGCAGGTGAACCACTCTCTCACGGCTTTCTATTTCCTATTTTCCAACCGATCGCTCGTTCACTACCTACCCCCTTTCCATTCGTGTCCGCTCCCCCGTCGAAATTTGACGCGTTCTTTTCATCTCCAGGGATACTCACTCTCTTTTATCGTTTCGACACGCTTTCTAAGATTCCCGCGTGGAGACTCGCTCGATCCCGCTCATCCTAACGCCTTCTCGTAAATCCGATAACAAGAATTCGTACATTTGACTGGATCGTCAAATTTCTTCTCTTTACGACCGACGGATCAAATTTGTTCGACTCGTATTCAACTCGAGTATTCGATCGAACAACTATCCGCCGGATTTCGTCGATGAACGCGTCGATAGATCGTCCCTAGATCGTCCCTAGCGGACGATCGTCAAGCGAAATCTTTATGCGAACGATCGCGAGGCGAATTGGCGGAAATTTGGTACGCCCATACCGCGCCAACTTGCGAAATAATAATTGGCGATACGGAAAAGGGACGCGATCTTGCAAGACGACGAGCGAAAAGCGAGAAACGAAAACGCGACTTGACGGCTTTCGACGTCCTTCGGGCCGCATGCGTAAAGTCGTATCCTTACGTAAAAGTAACAGCGGCGATACGTCGCGGCTTAACCGATAAGCCCGTGGCACGCATTTCGATACCTACTAATATGCGATCAAATGGCTGAATAATGGATGTATTTCGGCGTTATCTATGTAGCGGCGGTAGCCATCGACGTGGGATATCGAACAGCGAGTCGATATCCCTCGAGCGACGTGATTCAGATAACGAGAGGTCTCGCCAGACCAGCAGGAAAACCAAAGGGCGTGAGACGTTCAGAAGTAAAATCACAGCCAACGTCTTCGTTAATGCATTTATGTATCTCTGGCGATCGAAACGATATCGGTCCTTCTTTGCTTTTCATTTTTCGGTCTCGGTGTTCGTCGTCGCGACCGTTACCATGCTCGATAGAAAAATCGCGGCCGTCCCTGCCGACAACACGATGCGACGCGACGTCCGTCCATCGTCCGCGGTGTCGTGCTCGTTTCCTTGTCCTCCCCTCCGCCCCTTCACGAACTCGCTCTCCTCGATATATTCACGAACGAACACGCCCGTCGTCCAGTCGTTCAAATATTTGTCGGTCGATCAATTTACATTGCGTATTTCGTCGTTCGGTCACCACGATTCCCCGAGATCTTTCGCGGGATCGATCGTTGCGTCGATCACAACACGGTCGACTGACGGATGATTCCATTCCATGATCTTATAACAGATCATAGTTTCTCTCGCATTCTCGTTCGTCTTAGCGTTATCGGTTTATCGATTTGGTACCGGTCGTGAGAGATAAAGAAACGAGAGAACATGTGTCAAGCTACGTTCGAAACAGCGTCGACGAATCGTCGAAGATTCGGTCCTTCCACCAGCGACGAAACAGTCTCCGACAGATAAGAATTATCGATCGACGCGAGAACAGGGAAGAGGAAAACGCAACCAGATCTCTAACTGTTTGGCGTTCGTGACCACGAACGTTTTTTCACCTTTCCTTCCGAAGCGAAACTCCATTTTTCACAGGCTACGTGCAGACCGAGGGTCGCTCTTTGTTTTACCTGATCTCGAACTGAAAACCGACCAGGCAAATCTTACGACCGGTAACGGCAACAGCAGCAAAAGTAGCAGCAGCAGCAGCGGCAGCGGCAGCGGCGGCGGCGGCAACAACAGCTTGACCGGTGGCAGGTTGCCCCGTTGCTTTCCGGTACCAGGAACTGGTGCGGAACGACTATTCAGGGTGTTTTTTTTTTTCCTCCGGAAGATTATCTGATCCTTGCTCTCATCGCCGAAAGAACAAAATGCGACGCGACCTATCTGCGCACGATCGCGAACCTGCTACATGATCTACGCGCTGCTCTCGTTATCTCGCGGCGATCGAGGATACTTACTCGCCCCGAAAAACGAACGAACGCCCTTTCGATCCTTTTTCGAGATCTTGCAGCCTTTCTTCTCCACTTTCATCGACCACGCAAGGTAACGCCACGAATAAATGTTTACTACGAGACCCGTTGTTCTACAAGCTGTACGATCGCGTTAATCGATCCACAACGCTCCACCGTGCCTCTTCTGCTTTTTTAACGCGCCCCCGTCATCGCTTTTCCCTCTGTCCCGTAGCGTCCAGTCCCTTCGATCGAGCGTTGGCCGAGCGTCCATTTGCCAAACGCTAGGTTCCAGATAGCAAACGCGACGTCATCGTTCGTCACGTTTCAGACTGGAAAAATTGCGACGCGCACCCCGAAGTTTCGCAACGTTCCCCGCACGCGCCTCTGCCGTTCTTTCATTACGATCGAGAAGACGTCCAGACGAAATTTTCAAACTTTCCAAGTATTTTCATTCCAAGTGGATTTTCCAACCAGCAGACCGGTTTAAAGGGAAGCTGAGTTCCATTGTCGCGGAAAATTCTCCAGGAATTTACCCAGTCGCTGCAAGGTCCACCGATCGCGCGATTTCGATGAAATAAAACTGTTCGAAGAATGTATCAGCTTTTCCGAAGGTATTCCGTCTATGGTCTAATGGTATTTTACGAAACGGTCAAATCCCCAGTGGTTCGAACGAAATATTGGACAAAGTACTGGAAGAGCGGGACGACCGCATCGCAGGTAAACTAACTAAACGTCCAAACATGGTTCTATCGATAGCGGCGTACCGTCGAAAGGTCGAACACACGATCGATTTAGGGTGCGGTGAAACCGTGAAACGAGCGGGTGGAGCGATTCCACGGAAATAAAGTTGCTGAGTGGAAAGGAGGATACAGGGTAGAGGATAGGAGGGCTCAGGGACCGAGAGAGAAAAGAGAAAAAGGGAGCCACCACTGTCAGAGGTGGAGACCCAACAAGTTCAGGTAGATGCTAATAGGAACCCATTGTTTTTTTCCCTGTTTTCCTCGGACTGCATTGTTCTTGCAACGGGTCCGGTTCTGCTCATCAGTTAACATTGTCCGTACATTAGATCGGCCTTGTTCCAAATTCGAGTTGCGGTCGCGCGACCTCCTCTATCTGCGAAGAATGCAACGTTTCGATCCTGCATACGCACGCACGCGCGCGCTCACGAACACACGTACGCACTGTCTTCTCGGTAAGCGGAAGAAGAACAGGAGAGAACAGAAGGAGAATAGAGAGGAAAAGGAAAGAGAGTCGAAATCGAGACAAAGGTGGCGAGCAGGCGTGAAGCTGCTGCCTCGACTGGTGTAAACGAGCCTCTCGGGTGGCGAACGCGTCCAGGACGACGCAACGCTTGCTGCCAGTTACGAGATACTTTCCTGTTTAGCCTCCCTTTATCCTTGTTGTTTGGTCGACCGAACGATCGACGGGTCGCGTAAAACAAACAAGGGTCCCTTTTCACCGAAACGACAGATCGTCCATAAAATACCTTCAAACGTTGTCAAACATCTCCAACGACTAATTATCGAGAAATTTCGAGCTGGTATTTGCGTCGCGTTAATCCTTAAAGTCAAGTTATTTCAAGTAGTTCGCACGACGATACAAGGTTCTTGTCGAATAACAGTTCCTGGCTATGTGTTTCTCGATTATCGTCGAGATCGACGCGCTATGTCCAGGAGATTCGTACGGAACTGACGATGAAGACAAAGTAGCGACCTTCGAGACTGAATGGGAGCCTCGAAATTAACCGCAAAGGGTGTCGTTAGAGGAGCAACGAGAACATACATACCCTTGGCAAATGAACGAGAGGAGGTGCCGATATCTCGAGCGTAATTTATCACCGAGCACGGACCGAGCGGAAGATCGACTAGGAGAGTTGTCGGGATGGGGCCAGGCATGGGGGCCCGGTCGTGGAACGCGAAATAGCGAAGAGACGCCGAGAGAATCGAGCGAGTTGCTCGGACCCAGCCCTCATTACCACGCCCCTAGACTTCCTAGTCATTATCTGGTTGTTCCAATAGCGAGATCAAATTTCATCACGGATTCCAGAACGGACATTCCACTGCGATAATTGGTCTTCCCTACGACCATCCGTCCGCGCCGATTGCGGTACGATCTTTCTCTCCAACGTTTTCCCATTTCTTCATATTTCCCATCGAATGAATTTATTCGGTGTAAGATTGGCGGCTCGATCGGCGATCGACACGGTAGCTCGCGATGCAAAGTCGTAATTACGACGATTTCTAAGGGAGCGCGAAAACGCCAAGATCCGCGAACTGACCTCGTTGACGGACGACACTGGGATAAGACTGGAGTAATTTTTTTTCAAAGGATCAGGGAACCGAAAATGAAACAGTACCAGCGCGAGCCGCGAAGACACGGGACAAAGCTCACAGGAGGGGCAAAGCAAACTAGACGGTTCCACTTGGGGGCTGGATGTAAATAATTAAACAGGTCCGGCGAAAACAAATATATCGTTTCGCGCAGTGTGATAGATGATGTTGCTTATTCAGCGTTCTGGATGAGAAGAAAGGTGTGGTAGACGAGGAAAAAGAGAAAGATCGCGTGGTCCGAAGAGGTGGAAGAAGAACGAAGAGATTCGGGTCTCGGTAAGCTTTTAGGATCGCGTTAGCTGGACCGAGGAGAGGGTTCAAGGGCGTGCTGGACGTTTCGAGGGAAGGATGGCGAGGCAATTAGGGGACTCAGCAGGGTGCCAAAATCTTTGCCCTCTTCCTCGTCCCTCCTTCTTCGCGTTGCATCTCCTCCTACGCCTCTGCTCTTGCGTTTCTGTCTCTATCCTCTGTCTATCCTCCTTTTCGCATCCCTCACCGTTTTTACCCTCCTTCTCTTTCTCCTCCTGCCTTTCCATTTCTTTTCTTCTTTTCTTCGTTTTCATTCGAATCGATCTCGATACGTTCTTCTTCCTCTTTTCGAACGAATCAGGAAGAACAAGCATTCTCGGCCCACCTCTCGATCGTCTAACTAACCGAAAACGCCCTTTCCCGTATATATGTGTATATATGTATGTATATATATATATGTATATATATATGTGTGTGTGTATATACCATGGTATTAATACAGGAACCGATGTCCTCGAAACCGCACAAACGTTAATGTCGATTTTGGAATTCCCTGGCCATCTAGTTTCCAAGCGTTTGAAATATTTCGTCATAATGGTTCGACGAAGACCACGGACATTCTAAAAAAATACTAAAAATTATCTGTACCAGCGTTTTCATCATCATTATTATTATTATTAATTTACGAGGATAAATTCCCACCAGTGTTCGCATAGCGTAAGGAACACAAAATACCCCAGGCTAACAACAAGAAATATAAAGAAAATATTAAATTTATCTTGGTATAATTCGACAATTTCCGTCTTCTCTGGTATCGAAGATCTGCGCGATGCGACCATGTATCGTGTTTCGAGGTTACGAAAATTATATTTTTCGTAAAACTGTGTTTTCTAACGTTCTAACCTCTCTAACGCACTCGATTCAATTGCAATACGTCGAGTCAGACGAATGCCCGGAATTGCCGGTTCTGACTGCGTTTTCAAGCAGCTTTGGCATGAATCGGTAAGATACGTTTCCAATGTAACTATCACTGACAAAATTGGTATCTATCGTACCGATACCGATAGTTCTCTTAATCTGGAGATACAGGTTTTTATAAAAAAAAAATGCACGGAATTAAACACTATCGCTTGGAACACTGAAAACTGAATTACAGAACTATGTCAGTCACGTAACACGGAAAACTTTGAAAGCAGATCTGTAAGTTCTCATTCGTAACTAATGTTGTCAAACAGAGTTGAAGCTCATTTTATAACCAAATATTGTCCTGATATTATCGATATAACAAAAAATTATATATATATATATATATATATCCATCTCTTGATAATCCTCGATGAATGTGTAGATTGGGCTGCGTATGCATCTGTAAATTTCGAAATTCCCTGCGCAGTCTACAACCAGTTCTCGCAAACATACAGTTACAACGTGACACGATACAACAAACATGTAGTTAACCAATGTAACATGAATGAAATAACTGCCAAACCATATAACCACGATAAATGGTTAAAGTTTGGAGACATTAACTAATCTCTACGCCAATATCGCCCTCCAAATATTGATACTGCTAAAAACAATAAGGTACCTAAAATTTAAAGGTTATTTGAATGTCATAAACATTTTTTGTTACATTGTCGTGATACTTTTATTTACCTGCTATGACACGACACACAAAAGCAGTGGCTGTAAACAACTGCTCGTAATTCAATACAAATTTGAAGGCTAACAGATTAACGTCAATGCGATCACAGCTCGTGCTGTAAACTGGAGTAGGAGGGAAAGTGTAAGAAATGTTTGCACAACCATTAACCACCTTGGCAATAACCATACTATAATCGCATGATGTTCTGAGAAAATGTGGCGACATCCATCAAGTTTTTTGTCAAACTGATAATATGGATATCTAAACTACTCGATACAATGTTCCCAAAGCCCCATATGTTTAGAGGTACTGAAATTCTCTTGGTGTAAGATTTAATCCAATAAGGACTGAAATCAAATTAATTTAACCGTCAAAATATCTATAAATTAACTTATGCTTGTTAAAAATATTCTGTCATATATTAAATAGTACTAAAGACATCCACTATATATTTTAATTAATTAGTATTGAAACTTTAACGTTTGAAAATTATTTATTTATAATTAACAGTAAATCTGCAATATATGTGATTACCCCACCAAGTATCGCCGCGTCTAAAGAAAGCATATAATGGACAATTAATAGAGATTATTCGTGTACATTTATGTTTTTCACGCAACGTAAATGAAAAAATTATATTGCTTACTCGACTGTTTATAGTAAACCTGCCACGCCTCTCATAGTGTCTATCATAGCCACGGCAGCGATTATAACCGGCAGTCGGCTATGCAGCGACCATTCGATGTTTCAGTATAGCCATTACAGGGATTATCACAGCGACCGACTCTCGACCGATCAGATAATCAGCGATTATATCGACCAAATACAGAATAGGCATGATATCTGTGCTTACCGACGGTTTGCCGTTTTACCGATATGATCGCTAAGAACTCCTGTATCTACAAAAGGCTGCTGCGTATTTGATATCCGAGGCTTGCATCCGATATCAGTAACCATCAATGGGGAAGTTGCCGTCTCCACGTAGATTAAGTCAGCCTATCTCCTACGACGAAGGATATAAAAGGTCGGTACCAGCCGAGTTCGCATCTTTACCTTTTCGTTATGAAATCTCTCGTGCGTTATTGTTTCCATCGCGTTGCCTATTCTTAGCGTTATCGTTGCATTATATTATCATATAAGATTTGTAATAGTTGTACCAGTTTTACATCACTTATTACCGAGTATAAGGTTTCAGTATATATTCTCATATAAGTTCTTACTAATGATTAAATATTTCATTCGTTTCTTAATCCCATCTCTCAGACAAGTCGAAATTACAGATTTGGTGCTCGGCAATATGAGTTACAAGGATCATTGCTCGCAATTCTATCGCGAAGCAGCACTGACATGCAGTGCGAACATCTGCATACTGTTAAAAGCCATTCGTAGACCACGAATCTGGCGGTCCACGGGCCGTCTCGTGGATACCGACCGTAGGCGGCGCACGTACCCTCGGGCCATTTCGTGGATGGCGACTACAGGTGGTGCTCGAAGCGAAAGTGTTAAACAACGGTACAGTCGAAGTTTCGATCGATGCGTCGTCGTTAAGTATCCTTTGTACCGACTGTGATTTCAGCTTAAAAAATAGTATCGATGACATTGTTCTCAGTTGTATTAACCATAAATGTATATTTTTATACGCCGTTGAACAAAATATTAAAACTAATCGTAATTATCATCAATCTGAATCCACTTTTTAAAAATGTTTAAACTCTCCCTCCTTTTACAGAAAAATAGATAAGTGCAAAATAACGGTAGTTAATAATGTTGCTACCAAAAATTGTTTCAAGTTTTATATCTAGTCGATTAATGTAGAATCTTGGTTGACTGTTGTAAGAGTTATATCAATATGCACACAAGTAAAACTCTTTCTCCTCGCGTTCCCTTGACAACTGAAGTACACAAGTAGATGGTCTTCGAAACCATTACGAATTTGTGGTCAACCTTACAGCAAGGCATTTCATAGAATTTTTTGCCAAAAGAGCGATCAATACGTAACAACAATTGGCTGAAGTAAAACTATCTATCGATATTTATATTTGTAACTATATCAAGGAAGAGAGATGGCTACCAGAACGCATATGTGCCGAACGTGTAATCGTGGGCTACACTCTTACAACATACCGGCCAGGGAAGCAGATAAAAAAGAAACTTATACCTTTGTCAAGAGTCCAAGGGCAATTTTGCATGTTCAGAAGAAATATAGAAATCCACCCACGTAAGTTTTCCAAACGTTTCAAAAAAATTATAGAAAAATCGCAGCATTTGGTTAGGAAGTTTTTTAAAAGATCGTGGGCAAGCATCGACGAAATAAATCGTTTCTGTTCTTCCGTCTATTTCTACCTTCTTCGCGCCTTTTTCTATCGTATTTGCCAATTTTCAAACTTCTTCTCGTATTCTCACGAAAACTTTCTCGATCGCCTGAAACTTTCAACGTATTCCGCGTACATTTATCGACTCGTGAAATCTTTACACAGTCTTCTGACATGGAAAACCGCTATATTATTATTACAGCTGGTTGTTCTTACGTTTCGCTAATCGATTTCAAACATCGTCACGCACCGTTTCTTACTTAGGGCAAACGTGACACTGCGATTTATGCATATAATACAAGAGAAACGAAAGGTTAATTTGTAGCAGAAAAATATCGCAAATTTTTATCGCGACAGAGAGGAAGACACGCGTAAACAACGTTGAACGCGATGGGTAGGTTTTTCTTCGACAATGACAATAATATACTAGTGCGAGAGAGATGTGTGACGATTTCCCGTTGATCGTACGACAAATGTTCAAATATTTTTGCGATATCATAAGCGTGGATAACGCAATAACGTCTATGATCGATATACACAGCAGCGTTATCAAAAGGGAAGAAGCGTAGGCGAAGGACTAAATTGACGATTACACGCGATCACGCAGTTAAAACGAAGTCGTTGATCTTTGCTGGGATATAAATACAGCGACAAAGTAAGTAGAAACGTAACGCGAGCGTTTCATCCAGAAGAGGTTGACGGAGGAGGTCGGTTAGTCGAGGAGAAATTCTGGCCGCGGTGCTTTGCAAAACACCAACGGACATACGTGGTCATAGTTACCACCGATTTCGAGCCCCTTTAGCACGACTTAGGCATGCGCAAAGTTCACGATGGTCAGCGTTATTGAGTGGCCGCTGGGTAAAAATATACGTGTAGCATGTCTGCGGTACATATCGGTCGATTCTAAGGACATTGTCCAGTCCGCGAACACGCTCGCACGATTGCGAGCCTGTTAGTGGTCATCGTGCAAGCGCTCGCGTCGTCTCGTTCTTCTCGATCCATCGTCCTGGACCCGAATCACCGATCTCGATTCACCGCCTGTTTAAAAATAGACAAGGCAAGACAGACGAACCGTACGTACGTAGAGACCTGAAGAAAATCAACGGCGACCCGATCGGTGTACTGTGCGGTTCGAAAATGCGCGGTACAAGTTGCTGTAAAACTTCGTGAAAACGGCGACAACATGCCAGCTGGAATTTCCGCGTTGGCGCCCACAGCCAACGGGGATCCGTTTGATCTCGAACGAAAGAATTCCCCAGCATTTACCATTCTTCAGAAGGATGGCTTGGACGCCAATCTGCCTCTTCTTCGTGCGAACGATTGCAGCGAGACGGATCGATCGGTAGTCGACGATTGTCTGGAAAACGTGAAAAACAACCTGTTTGATCGAAAACGCGTCAGCAGATCGAACGATCATTTGGTCCAAGCGAATTTGCAATCGAACCAAGTGAATCCATTAAGGAGAGAAGCGCGAAGCAGGAGCCAGGAAAGCTCGCGATCGGTGGACAAAATACCGGCGATAAAGCCTAGTATGACCTTGTCTACGGAGGACTTCAACGAAGTTCTAAACGCGAAGCTGAAGAAACTTCAGGAACAGGAGCAAGAGAAGGAAGAACAGCGTAAAAGCGCAAAGAAGAATCAAGTTTTCCGTAGGAAACCATTCATCACGACCGTCAAGACAGGCGAATTTCTGATGCCACCGCCGGAAGTCGCGTCTCTTCTCGGCATCGCATCAAACTCTAACGACACCGACGACTTCGATAATTGTCCGCTGCGTTCCAAGTTCAAATCGCTCGCGTCGTTGACCAAAAAGCCGGAAGTACGTCATAGCAGCCATATTGCCAGGTGTCCGGTTGCTCTCAAGGCCACCGTCGACTTTACCCTCGGAATGATGAACGCGACCACCATGGCTGCCTCGACCTTGGACGAACGAGCGAAGACCGCGAAGAGAAACGACGCGACGTAAGTTTGCCAACATTTTGGGAAACTTATTCGCTGCGTTTTATCTTACGTACTGGATAATGAGAGGGAGAGAGGGAGAGAGAGGGAGAGAGAGAGAGAGAGAGAGTAATACGAAAGGGTACTTAAAATTTGCTTGTAAAGCGTTTAACAAAGCGTGTCAGGAACGGTAGAAACGAGAAGGTCGTAAATTGTTTCGTTGCGTGCACGGAGGAGACGCTGAAGATTATCGAGTACGGTTGCGTGCACTTGGATCGTAGATACGTTTGTATACATATATACATACTGATAGTATTGTAACGTACACGTGTGTACAACTTAAAATACATCCTGATACGTAATTCATCGACGCTTGCCCAAGATTTCCAACTTAGCTCGCGAAATATGTAAGGTACCTTCGTTTCCTCCCTTTACAGCGATCAACCGATTCCTTTTGGGAATATTATGTTTGACCGTCGCGTCGTCCGGGGAAGCACGTTTGCCACTCCTCCTATCCTTGTAAGTAACCAATCGAACGAACTATCCGCAACTCGTGCACGTACATAGAAAAATACGTAATTACGCGATTGGCTTAGATCGATGGAGAACAATCGATAGCGGCAAGGCAAGCGGAGGCCAGAAGGAGGAATTTGGCGAGGAAACGAGCTCAAGCACAAGCTACCAAAGCTCTGGTTGCTAGAGCAGGTTCGCCACCGCCGGTTCCTGGTCGCAAGCACGAGCCGGTGCAAACGGAAGTTTACCTCGAAGAGGTAAGCAACGTCGCCCTATCCTCGACGATTCGTCGAACTCTCCTCTCCAGTGTCTCGCAACAGCTCGTAATCGAACAGTGTACGTTATATTTGGCAGCTATTCGACAAACCGGACGAAACCGATGTCGCGACACAGACAGACTACTTCTTGGATAGACCGCCAACACCGAGATATTGCCCGGATAAGGTTGGCCAGGATGCCAGTACCCAAATCGAGCCTGGCGACGTAAGTTGGAAAAAAATCCAGGCGACTCTTCTTCTTGGAAATTTTACGCATTTGATCGGCTATCGATCGTTCGAGCAAACAACCTTACTTTCAGCTGTTCGATTTCGACTTCGAGGTGCAACCGATCCTCGAGATGCTCGTTGGTAAAACGATAGAACAGGCACTGATGGAAGTTCTCGAAGAGGAGGAGATTGCCGCTTTGAGGGAGCAACAGAGGAAGTTCTTGGAACTACGAGCTGCGGAAAGAGCTGAAGCGCGAAGACTGGAGGAACAAGAAAGGAGGCTGAGAGAAGAGAAGGTTCGTGCATCGTCGATTAATCGTTCGAAAAGTCTCGTTCTTAAGCATCGCTGTTCGAATTCGTTCGATAGGATCAACGATTAAGGCAACACGAGGACGCGACGATAGCTCGAAAGGAAACGGAAGAACGAATCGCAGCGGCTACTCTTTTAACAGGATATATAGCCGAGCTTCTACCAGCGGTTCTGGAAGGTTTGAAGATGTCCGGGTTCCTGTTGGACGAAATCAAGGCTGGTTCGTGAACACTCAAGAACACTGCTACTTTTTGTGAATTAGTTCGTTCAGAAAGGTTTATTAATTTTTCTTTATTTATAATCTTTATCCGATAATTCGATAACGAAAGAAGCGTTCGCACATTTTTCCTACCTCCCTTCTTTTTTTTTTTTTTTTTCAACTAGATTAGCGATAACACGTTCAAATAAAAAGCTCCAATATTCGTTTTCACAGATGTCGAAGAAGGTTTCATGCCGTGGTTGATGAAGGAGGTTAAAAAAGAAATGGGCTACATGATCGAGAGCAGGGAATTACTCATGGGTAAATATCGTTAGTTTGTTACTAACATGGTCAGCCATACTGAGAACTCCCCTCGTTCTACATAACTTCGCTTTCCATTAAAATTATACCGTGAGGCTTAATTAAAAGACCGTGGGGATTTTTAGCATACCCTTCGTACGATACGATCTTTGTCTCACCGGATGTTTACTCAAAATTTACAGAGGTGTTGATAACACAGGGATAATGTCTTACCATTGTTCGTGTACCCCTAATAAAGCTTTCACCCACAAAGGCAGTGCACCATTGTGTGGACGAATGCTATCCATTTCGTCTTTCATTATCTTTCAGAAAGAAGGAATTTAAGTCGAAACTAATAGTCATAGGACTGCCATGAGGGTCACCGGTGACCGGCGACGCAGCATTAAAAATACATTACACGATTGTGTACAATGCCGTGGGGGTCACCGGTGGCCCTCGCCACGAAAAAATGCTTCAAGCATTTTATTTGCTGCAAATAATATTTCAACATAATGTGCATCGCACAATGAAAAGTTCACGTGGACGCCTTGGGCAAACCACGGAAAATTCGTCTGGCAGTGAACGTGTCGACGACAAGATTCTGATGCAACGAAGCTGCGTCGCGTTATAACGACTCAAATTCCTGCTGTCGCTATCTATCGTCGCTTTAAATAGACCATAAATGATAAATCTCCAACGATTCAACCTACATTCGTAACAAATTTTTCTGCCCTCTTGTAATCTTTCAGAGATCGTCAGAGAAATTCTAGAAAATCGTGCAGAAGCATACAAAAAGCTTGGCGAAGAGTACGATGCCTCCAGGAGGAGGAAACCGTCGATGGATCATATCGAGGATGGTGGGAATGACCCAAATTTCGTAAATTACGAACCACCCGTTATCGAAAATTCAGACGCCGTTTAGTCAACCGATTCGACCAAGCATTCTTGTACGTGAAGTTAAGAAATAAGCTCGTACACTAACGCGTAACAAATTGTCATCGAGCGATCGACGAAGTCGGTGAATTTTTTGCTATTCGGATCGTCATTTGCCAAAGCTTTGATACTCGTTGATCTCGCGACTGAAAAACGAGCATATCATAGTTAGCTTTCGGATTTAGGGACACCTCCACCAGCATCGGAGCAATCCCCATCTCACTGGCTTCTACATTAAGCAGTGTACACAGCTGCGAGACAAATCCATCTCGTCCGGTTGCGCTCCGTGACAGGTCACCGCCGCGTTTTCGATCCCCATAGCAAACACCAACTACCACAATCGTGTTCCACGAAAATCCATCAGAAATTAATTATCCGTTTTCTAATATATCCGTCTTTGCTGGACTTTTAAAAACAATTCTATCGTCTTCTATTAATTCTCACACTTGGAAGAATAACAATTTATTAGTGACACTTTTCAGGTTCGTTTCGAATCGAGGAAGAACAACGACGAGTCGATCGATTGACATTCACAAGAGAACAAATCATTCACGATGATAATTAGTTCCACGAAAGATATTTCAATTGATGCAAATAAACGAAATGTTTATTACTTATATTATGTTTGTTACTGTATATTACTTGTGTTCCTTTTATCTCCCTCTGTTCTTTCAGCGTAACTTCTGCCCGACAAACTTTGCCTTCGTATAATTTAGGAAAAATCGAGCTCCATGTATTTGTCGTCAATTTATCTTTTTATCTTTTATCGTACACGGAAATGCAGCTGTGCGGGCGATCGTTAAGTCGAAAATACGAACGTCGCTGAAACCATCCGTGGTAATTTTACTCTTCAGCTCGTCTGTTGTTTCAGATTACAAACGTAAGCTATGCGCACTTCGGAAGAGACTCGAATACAACCCCAATCCTAGTTTTTGTTCTCGTATAATTATACATTGTTTCTAACAGAGATAGGTAAAAATAAAAGAAACCAATTCTTGGGAATTTAAGGGAAACGTAAGTAAGGTTCATAGCTTCGAAAAATAGCAGCAATAAAATATACTAAACAAGTATGCCTGGCGCCATTGACATTTGTTCCGTGCGACTCGTGCCTCGATTTACCGGATATACCTGCGCCTACCTGCCTCTTGGAAAGGAATAGATGAAATCATTAGGACTGTCCTTTCATTTGTTCAAGGAAAAGGTTACAAGTGCACAAATTGTACCGCCGACATTCTATATCTTCCAGTATACACGTACACTTGCAAATTTCTTTCTCTTTTTTTTCTTTTTTTTTTTTTTCTTTTACGTTATGTTACGTTACTGCTTTCCTCGCTGAAATTTATTCATATTCATATTCATATTCGGAAAGGAGAGGAAAGAAACAGAATGCGAGAATTAAAAAGAGAAGATTGAATCGCGTTCTCTCGAAATGAGATAAGATTCGTCGGTACACCGCGAAAGTAAAAAAAACCTGTCAGGCTCAATCAGGATTAAATAGACGATAATAGGATGAGGTTTCATGGTGAATTGAGATCGGCACAGTTTTAAAAAGCCACCCACCCTCTTAAACCACGCACCCCTTCCGGGCGATGAACGCGACAAGGTGAGGGGAGCCATATCGTATTGGATTAAATTAAGCGAAGTAAGGAGAGGGAGGAATTGTCCCGATACCTTGCATTATATGCACGAAACTCGTGTGCCAAGTGAGTCGTGTTTTTTGGGGAGATTCAAGAAGGGAGTACCGTGATAGAGTCTAATCGGTCATAGGAGGGCGGGGGTTCCTACGCTGTTCCACCATGTGATCCATGCCACCTGTATTTCAGCCTGTTTCTTTTATCTATCAATACGCGGGAAACCTTCGTTGCGAACATTCCTCTCAAAATGATCTCTTTTTCTACAACTTGCGCAACTGCCACTCAACGATCGGCCTAAGGAACGTCTTCAGATTAAAAACTAAATAGTAAAAGGAAATATCGTTGACGTCTATGAATAAGCATACCAGAGGAAAATATTTTTCGAACAACAGTTGGCTGATAATTGAAAAGTTTGATGCTGCGATTGAAATATGGCAACTTGGTCAGACTTCGCGTATTTGTCTGCGTTAACTCGTCGAACGAAGTGACTCCCTTAAAATCAAGTAAACAATACCTAATGGTATATAATGGTTAAATGGGAACCTGAACGCGGGGTGAAGCATTCTCAGTAATGGTGTTATAGGGTATTCGATCGGCACGTGTCGCGTTACAGAACACTCGACGTCGAGAGACACGAGCAATATGTCAACGACACGTGACCGAAGCAGCCAAGTTTTTAACTGCAACAAATCTCAACGTGCCTTTACATGTACTCGTTGTTAATGAAACGTTATCTTTAGATTAAATCCGCGACTAGCGAACAACCAGTATCTGCAACGATTCTTAGCAAATATTGACAGCACGCGAACCGGTGTCTCGTTGGAACGGCCATCAGGAGCATATTTTCGACACTTGCAGAACCAAAACGAATCATCTTTGTAGTCACCTCCTCGTATTATAGCCAACCATAACTCAGCCTTTACCCTGTAACGTACAACTTGAATTATATCTATAGAATCTCGTAAAAGGGCGCTGAACAATAAGATTTGTTACGTCTCTGTGTATCGAAGGGATCGCGCTTGCATTTTCGATACCACCTAAAGCTCGAAGCCAAAGACTCGAGCTTAAGTTTCCCTATCGAGTATCGAAATTCGTACTGGTCGTCTAACGATCGAATAACATAAAGAAGCCTCCAAGTAAAATTAGGACAGAGCGTATGGACGATGCGTTGAAAAAGGAATGTACGGAAAAATCGTTGTTGAAGATCTATCGCGAGGCACGTGACGTGAAACAGCAGAAAGCGGAAAATGTTTAACGTTGCAAGTGCCTTTGCGAACGGTATATGCTACTGTCGCAGTATGCGTTGCAAGTAACAGAGCATGGACGCGCAAACCGAACAGGGTGTTTCTTACAGACTTGTTCTGAGCGTCGTACGAGGGGCAGGCAATAATACGTAGATGATAATCGCGATATTAATATCGCATTGGGAAGCGCGCACATGCGTGCAAGGGTCCATTGGTCACGGAGGAACACTTGTTCGCTGACTGGCTTGCGGTTCTTTCAATGCACCCTGATTTTAGAAAGAGACAACGAGAGGGTGAAACTTCATGTTCGGACGATGGCAAAAACTATCTAAGAGACGAACTAAGCCATCGTGGAAATATTATCGACGAAACGCAAAACAGATTTTTACCTTTTAAGTTCCATGCATTTCGCGATAGAAAGAAACGATCCTTCCTTTAAAAGAGGACACAAGCTTGCAGCAACGGATACAACGGAAGGTAACCTGTCGTGTGTCAACCGTCTGCATTGATCTGATTTGTAAAACGATCTACAATAATTAATTAATTAAATTACGAAGAATAAGTTCGAGAAAAAGTTTCTGCCCTTACGTCGACTCGAAACAGAAAGTATAAAAGATTCGGAGAACGCTTGCCGCGACCTAGCTCGGTACGCAATATTATGTGGTCGATGGCAAAGGACGGTAGACCACTTGTGCTCGAGTTTCGAGGGACCAGGACAAGGGTTGGTACAAGGGATGGTGCAGCTTGTGAACACTCGTGTCATTCCCTGGTCCGTCACCATTCATCCGGGATGAATCACTTCACCCGCCGACGAGATCCACCGAGGAAATGTCATGCCCTTTCTTCGGTTGTCTTTTCTTCGACCTAACGAATATATAAATATCATTACAACATTTACTTTAGCTGCACCAATCCGTATTGTAAGATCGAAACGAAAATGCGAATGGAATGTTCTTTTAATCAGTTTTCCAGTAGATACGTTTGTTCGAAATGTTAATGTACTTATCCTAAATGCAGCAAAGTTTAAGCAGTAATACCGGAGATTTATCACAAATGACGATCTAGTCCTGGTCAGAAAATGAATTGCTATAATAACGTTGAAAGTCTCCCTAATAGATTTAGATAAATATCAAGTAATCTCGGTAGGTGCTAGGAACAATACTAGAGATACCTGTAACTATGCAACTGCAAACAAGTCATATCGAATATGAAGACGCTCATTAGGCTTCTAAAGCGTTTTCCAATTTCTTTGACCGACCCGAGTTCAAATCCTAGGAGGCAATAACTCGTTATAGCGAGGTAGTTTTCGTCAAGTCGCCGTACACATATACACACTTCTTATAGATTCTATACCTTCTATTTTCTCCCTTTTCGCGTTCTCCTTCATGACGATACGTACGTTAACTTTTAGCGGCATGGCGTAGCGAAAATCGATTTACAATGTCCAAATTTTGATAATTCAGGGATCGATTCTGAAATCTGAAAATCGAGTTTATCGTAACAGTACTTAAATAAAGTACAGAGATAAACAACAATAAATAATAATAAATAACGAAGCTTTGTACAAGGTCAACCTGAAAATAGAGAATCGATTTTCCACGTTCTAAACTACCACTCTTCCTTCCTCAATCTTCTTCTCTAGCCGTCTGTCTGTGAACTGACTATTTGGCGAATTGGTTGTCTATAACAATAAATAAGGTCACAATGCCCGTTAGACAGAGAGAGTCCCTTTGTTTATCCGTGTTTGAACTCTTGGGAAAAGTTCATATGTATACGTGTACGTAACTCATTAGGTCGATCTGCGTCTACTAACTTTTCTCGAACTTATTCTTCGTAATTTATTAATTACTGTAGATCGTTTTACAAATTGGATCACTGCAGACGGTTGACACGCGACAGATTGTCTTCTGTTGTATCCGTTGTTGTAAGGTTGTATCCTTTTTTTAAAGGAAGAACGATTCATCATCGCGAAATGCATCGCAACTTGAAAGGTAAAAATCTATTTTACGTTTCGTCGATAGTATTAGTCTGTATGCACATATACGTTATAAGCAAAAAGAGCACGTTCGCGAAAAGAAGAGAATCGGTCATCGGAGATAAGTGATAATCCGAATTGCAATAGATTAGCTCGCGTGGAGAACGTAAAGATCGATGAACGATTAGGTAAATCCGAGCGATATCGTTCGATCACGATCTACGCACGCGAGCGAGAAGAATGAGCCACTTAATTTCCTAATCAACAGTTGATTCAGATGCACCTTTCGGCAGCATCCCCCATCCTCGGCATGGGAGCTATGTTGGTTTGCAGCTGAGCCAAACAATGTCCTTTCACATGAGGCTTTTATAGCCCCATGAAACACTCAGTCAGGGCCGGCTCCTGGTGACGGCTG
The DNA here is from genome assembly GCA_014825925.1 of Bombus breviceps. Taxonomy (NCBI): domain Eukaryota; kingdom Metazoa; phylum Arthropoda; class Insecta; order Hymenoptera; family Apidae; genus Bombus; species Bombus breviceps. The sequence continues at coordinate 2,399,076 of CM026188.1, read as the reverse complement.
TACGACCTGTACGTGTCACGTGCTCCGTGATCACGACCAAACGCGAACCAAGATTCGACGATGATCCAGAGAGAAAGTACATATAGATCATAAAACAATAGACGTAGGAGATCTAGCGTTGAATATCAACTATTTTTGACCAACCATAAATTTATAATGGTAACCGTGCCGAACTATCGAACACGCGTGACTCCTTTAAAACTATGAGAAGATAATTAAATGATAAGGCGATAAATGAAAAGTTATAGAAATCGTACAAGGTTGTAACCACGATACTTGCACTGGTATCTTTCGACGATCTTGTTGGAAGATCGTCCATGCCAGAGAACATGGAGAACATGGAGAACATGTCATTCATAAACAGTAGCTGATTTTAATGGGTCAAACGACCTGGTGCTGATAGTACCTACAATCAGCTTTAAATAACAAAAAGAATCACAACCGTGGGACTTTTTGGGATCACGACCGTTGCTTAACCATTATTTTGTACGGTCGATTAATCCTTATACCTGTAGTAACAAATTTGTGATAAGCGTCCCGAAAGTAGTAGAACTGCAAACGGTCAATTAGGGGAATTCTGCTTAAGCGTCGTTCCAGAAAATAAGCTTTGATGTATTGTCAGATAACAGCTACCTGAAAAAATGAATCATCCGAATCATCGTAGAACATGTACTTATTAAAAATCTACTCGTTGTTATAAACAATTACAATAAAAATATCTAACTATAAATTTACAACAATCGAGTTAGATTTTGAAATTAAATTTAAATACGTGAACTGATACGTATGATATTAATCGACAAATCTATGAAATGCACCTTGTGCATGTGTGATTTCCGAAATCTCTGAGAATGCCTGTCTCGTTCACTAGTGTTAACCACACCGATACCTATCTTTACATCCCTAATCTTTGGTAAAGCATCAGGATTCGTAAGCACGTGGGCCGAGTTACCATTGGCCAGTTCTTTAAATGCAATTACACATATACTGACAGTGGTGTGGGGTGTAACAGTGGAGGGGAGAGGGTATCTAACCCCCTAGTACTCAATTCGAGGCACGAGCCCACCGAATATTTAAGCCGCGTGCGGAATGCAGTTCCAACGTAGTTGACAGATCGACACCACGTTACGATCATCGAGAAACTTTAACACCGTCTGAGATCAGTGTTCGCCACATCGAAATTGACATATCATAACATTTTTGTGCATAGTAAAGTATTTAGTGCAGTGAGGATAATCTGATGATGAACACTGAAGTATACAAAAAGATCGCTTTGTCCCAAAGATATTTAAACAAACCAATCGTGAGAGCTGCGGGACCCATTGGAAAGGATTCTTCGACGGAAATCGTTGATGTGAAAAAACTGTCTCAGAATATTACATCGTCGATTCAATACGTATGTATTAAAAATACAGTTTATGATATCGAAATAGGTTCTCGAACTATAAAAATGATTCGTGTAAATTGATCGTAGGTCGAAGTTGTAGACGCGGAAGGTCGCCTGATTTGCGTAGACAAACTCGTGAGCACTCCTTGCTGGTTAAAAATCGTCGAATTTGCGAACGACTGTCAGGCCTGTAACGTTCTTTTAATGACTACCGGTGATGGTGTAATACTGAAGACGATAAGAGACATAATTCCCGGTGAACCATTGCTGATGTGGTTTACCGAAAATATTCTCGCTATGTTGAATATACCATTCTTGACACCATCTAACATACAAGGTAAAACATATAACATCGAATAGGATGGAAGAAAAATGAAGCGATGGAATCGCGTAATTTCGTTCGCGGTTCTGTAAAATTATAGCTAAAGACATTGTGTATATTGATTTCAGATCAGAATCGCTACATTTGTCACATATGCAACAACTTGTTTGAGTTCCCAAATCCTTTGAAGATACATTTAGCCCTAAAGTGCAATCGACTGGACAGTAATCATCTTTGGTCCGTGCTAATCGAAGAGTTCAGCTTGTCGCCGAGACCAAGCTTGTCTCTCAACCTGTTCCCCAATCCGACTTTCAAATTCGAACTAACCAGATTGTCGCAAACTCCGCCTGTCAGGATATCACCAATCTCGATAAAAACCATAGACAATACCATTGCCCTTGCGAATAAGAATTTATCGGAGTCTTTCGATCATCCCTCTCCATCCTCTTCGAATCCGCTATCACTTAATTCTTCATCCATGCAAATTTCACCAAACATGTCGACGAGAGAATCTTCTATAACAAAAGATGTACTTCATCGACAGTCTGCATTCCAACCATATCCAACTCAAAGCAACATCTTCAAGAAGGTCTATCCATTAACGAGAAACGAGACTGTTTTAACGCCCTACGATATTCAACCGAGTACCGCACCGATCGGTACCGACGTCCATGCAGCGCAAGTGGAAACGATAGTCAGCAATCTAGGTAAATCGAAGCAAGGACACCTCTGCATTTATTGTGGAAAAGTTTACTCGAGAAAATATGGTTTAAAAATCCACATCAGGTTGGTATTATATCTTTCAGAATTTCGTTTTATCTAGTATCTAACTTACGCGCCCCCCGACCATTTCCATTTTCTTCTCAAAGAAATTATTCTCTGTTTTCGACGAATTTCTTATCGAAGTGTTCGTCACGAAAAATATTCATGGAAAATATCGCCGAATTTTTGCGTTCTTTCTATTCGCAGAACCCATACCGGTTACAAACCCTTAAAATGCAAATATTGTCTGCGACCATTCGGAGATCCTAGCAACTTGAACAAACACGTACGGCTACACGCGGATGGCGAAACACCATACAGGTGTGACTTATGTGGAAAAGTTTTGGTCAGAAGGAGAGATCTTGAGAGGCATTTAAAATCGAGACATCAAGAAAACTTAAACGATAGTACGGATACTTCGTCTGATGAGACTGACGTTTGAGTAGAAATAAAAGGAGATATCGCGCGCTACGATGGGCTTATAAAAGTCTAATTAGCTTCGATATCAGGGATAATTTGTCCCTGGGGCAATTTGATATGTAATTATAAACTAAATTGCCCATGAACGTCATTTATCTTGTAAGTTATCGCCAAAAATAACACGCTAACAGAAGAGCTAGTTTCCTTATTGCAAATTTTATCATCAAAATGTTAATTATTTCTTTAGTATCCGAAATAATTGTAAATATTTTATTATGTAAATATTTAATTAGAATAAGAAATTTTAATAAATGCAGGATATTCAATATAAAAAAAAATATTTAATTACGCATCGTAGAATATTTTCAAGAAATCATGCATTATTCACGGAAAGAACGAATGAAACAAAGTTACAGTCGAGCTTCAACGTGTTTCGTTGATTCTGACAATTATTCGTTATGATACATAAAGAATCTGCTCAAAGTATGAGCCTTTGCGCTTAAAAACTTCAGAAATATGACCATTGTTATTTTATATTTATTTATTGATCGATAAATATCTGTCATGTCGCATCACTATACCTATATAACTAAATATACTAAACTTTTAAAGTAATTTCTTCGATGCTTTTTTTTTAAATAGCCAACAAGAAATTAGAACCGTATGTAAAATATGTAAAAATCGATCGTTCTATTCCATATATAAGATGTACTATACAAACTGGATGCATTGCGTAATATATGACACCGATCTAACTACCTAAAACGTATAAATGTGACATTTATTTATGTGATCAAAAAATAAAAAATCATAATTATCAAACATACATTACCAGCACCTGCTAACGCTCATAAAGAATTAATAACTTCACAGCCATATACATATATATATATATATATATACACACACATATGTACATACATACATATGTATATGAATGTTGTATGGTTAAATAAATAACTACAAGTAACTCATGTGTAAAGTCTTTTTCTTAATGCAGAAGTTTTGTTAATTTTGCATGTCAGGGACACAGACTGAATTTCTTGAACGCTTTTATTTCAATCAGGTTAATTATTTTCGTTAAGAGAACTCGAATTCGCGCAGCTTTATTTAAATCTAACAACTGTGGACAATGAAGAGGACGCTACTGAAACATTTCGATGGTAACGCCATCGTTTGAGCATAATAAAAACCTTGTCATCTGTACTACTTGGTACTATGTGTATGTATTAATTGGTTTGGATTTCGTCTGCCTGGTTGCAGTGACCGATACCAATTTCTATCAATTTCTTCAATAATTGCCACAACGTAAGTATTTACAGTATGGAGAATATTTAAATAAATCTAGAAGATGAGTGTATTGAACTTTCAGTCAAATTTAATTTCCTTCCATACATGTATCTTGTCTCTTTAACTCGTTTAAATGTAAGAGATGGACAATACATGTAGATCGAATTGTGATGTAACCAGTTCCAGTTATCATTTTTATACAATTTTACGTAAAACTTCGCGAATAATTTGTTGTTATAGTATATTAAAATGGCTACTATCGCACGCAATCTACGCCCTTATTTGAAATATATTCGTAATCAAAAAAGAACTTACGCCGATGCACCCGTTAGCGATGAAATGAAGTTTACATTGGCTGGAGCTAATCAGGTATAAATCAACACATGGTTTTTTCATGTACATATTCTTTTAAATTCCAATTTTATGAATTTCTAATGAAATTGTGTTATAGGTGTTTTATGATGAAAGTGTGATTAAACAAGTAGATGTACCATCATTTTCTGGTTCTTTTGGTATTTTACCAAAGCATGTTCCTACCTTGGCTGTACTGAAACCAGGCGTAGTCACGGTATATGAAGAAGATGGAGCAGTCAAAAAAGTTTTTGTTTCTTCAGGGACGGTCACTATAAATGAAAACAACAGCGTACAGGTATATGTTTGATATGTTATATTATTTAAATAGTAGCAGCAAACTGTTAAATAGTTTCTGATGTTATTCTACCCTAACATATTGCAAATCAAAGAATATTGATAGATTTTAGCGGAAGAAGCTCACCCCCTGGAAAATCTTGATGGGTCTGCAGCTAGAGAGCTTCTTAGTAAAGCTCAGCAACAGCTTTCATCTGCATCGTCCGAACAAGAGAAAGCTGAAGCAGGAATTGCGGTTGAAGTTGCAGAAGCTTTAGTACAAGCTTTGCAGTAAACATTGTGCAACCATTGTGTATATATTAAAATATCATTCTGTATAACATTAAATCCTTAGGCAACATATTTTCCATGTTTCTGTCATACTCCTATATGAAAGTACAGTAATATGAAAGGTATACAGCTACGTTATATATACGCGAGCGCGCGCGTGCGCGTGCTCCTGTGCGTATGTATGTATATATATATATATGTATGCATACATGTAATCAAACTTATTACAGAAAGAAAATAACAATACGTACTTTTACGTAATAATTTATTACACGTTAGTAAAATTTTATTTAATCAAACAATTTTTTTTCCATAAGACATACTTTAAAGTACGTTTTAATTTTTTGTTACATTTAACAAGTACTTTTAATACTAGAAAGACTAAAAAATTTCTGTGATTTACTTTTTAACCAATTCAAAAATTCATATATTTAACAACATTAACATTATTATCATATTTCGTCACACTTCTTTATAATTAACCTCCTTAAGTTGATGAATCGCCCCTCTTCTAAGCGTTGTACATTAGAAAACAGTTGATAAACAATAAATATTTTATTTTTTTAACTATTAATATGTTTAGTACATCACACACGCGCATGGTCACAGATAATTTATTTTTTCTAAATACTACATAAATTCATAAATATCGTTGATTCCCAATATTATATGAATTTAAGTATCTTACAACAATCATTATGTATAAGAATTGTATGTACATTGTAATTGCACATTAAAATATATTATACCCTCGTCTTAATATACAAATATCAAATTTGGCATTTTCGTTTCTTACAATGACATTTTGCTATTTTTTACAGCACGCAATGCAATTTTTCATTTTCTATAAACTATTCAAAACTATTCAACAGCGATGTACATTTAAAAATTTTTAAGTAAAAAATCTACAAATAAACTGACATACATTAAAAATATATAACATTTACATATTGCATCTATATAACAAAATCTTGAAACATAATACAAATATATACACACAGTCCCATACTCTCGATTGTTCTAGACAAAATTTTTAAACATTGACATTTATAAGAAAAATTAGCCTATATATTACGATAAATAACAGATTCTTATTCAATATTTATGTAAAAATATTTCTATCAACATGACTAGTTACACACTAAAGTATTTGCCTCATTGGTTTTTCGTTAACTGGCACTTCATTAATGGGGATAACAATTTTTCTCTACAACATGTTATACTGTTAGTACTTTTACAGCAATTACGACTGAATACTTTTTGCAATTGCTGCAACGTTTTTAAACAAATCACAACACAACAAGACCCACAACCACCGGGCTCATTGTCGCAAACACATTCGCTTTGTAAACAAGACACTAAATCATCTACTATTTTCGATGAAACGTGCTTTTTATTCATTTCAGGAATTGTATTGTTTGAGCAATTTTGACAATTTTGTAGATGATCGCATTTACAATCAATACATTTGCATATATCTGCTTCGGCTGTAATCTCTTGTAGGATATTTCTACTTTTTTTTATTTTTATTCTATTTTCGCTTTCTTTATCTTTATCGTTCTCTTTACAACGTGTGACTTCGGTACATTCGGTATTAATGTTTTCCACGTCTACTAAATTTACATTATTTACTTGTAGTGGTTGCAAGTCATTTTCTATCTGTAAAGGATACGGTTCCGGTTCAACTAAGTCGACTAATGAGTGAACCGCTGTTGGAAAAGCGTTCAATTCCGACCAGGATTGCCGCCTTAAAGCAGATGGGGTTGCCAATGCCATGACATCTATCCAGGGAGAAGGTATTTCCTCCTCGGATGCTATCGCTAGTTCAATAGCTTCCGACTGCGTAGTTGTAATAACATTACAATTCAATACATGTTCAACTTCATTAAGAGATCCAGTTCGTAAACTATCATTAATAAATGGTAAATTTCCTATCTCACTATCAAAGAGTTGAGTCTCACTAGAGGAACTAATTATATTTGATACATGACTAGTAACAGAATTTGTGTCGTACAAAGTCGCATTATTGTTTTCAGCAACCGCACTTACATTTGTTTTATTATCATAAACTTTCTTAGCAACAGTATTATCATTTACATATTGTTGCACATCACTTGTAAAATTCGTTCCTTCTGAGATGTGAACAATAGTATTTTGTAGACTGTCTTGTATAATTTTTTGCTCCAAATTTATTGAATTGGACTTATTTGTATTATTTGCCTTGCTATCTTGCACTTTCGTTGAAGGATTAGAACTATATTGTTGATTTTGATCCCGTTGTAAATTCGAATTATTTACTTCATTGAATATTTTAAATTTGTCATAACTGTCATTATTATTAAAATTATCAATTGTATGCTCGGTAAAATTATCTATGACAATATTTTCCGACGCAAGAACAGTGACATTTGTCGACTTATTTAAATTTTCAGCATCTTTGTTAGTGATGTTATAGTCAAGTTCTTTGGTTAGTCTGTTTTGATTTAAGATATCTATCACATCATTTGTAGAAGATGACTGATCATTTGGATTTTCAATAGATAAATAAGTAATACTTTCCTTATTTTGTGTATTGCTAGAAGATAACGGTATAATGGCATAACATGGCACATTTGTATTTCTCGACGTTATTTCATCAACATCGATTTCGGTTTTCAATATCTCATTGTTTCTTTGGTTTCTGTAATCATCTTTATTGACTTCATGTTTCTATAATAAAGTAACACAATACGATAGGAACATTATAAACTGCATAGTAATCCTGCAAAATTTTTTACGTACCGTTTCGTCGATATCAGTCGTTCTCTTATGAGTCTTCAAGTGACTCTTTAAACTATGAGGTGTGGTGAAGGATCGTTTGCAGCTGCCTACACTACATACATAAGGTCGTTCTCCCGTATGTGTTCTTCTGTGCGTTTTCAAATGATGTGATGCTGTAAAAGCCTTGCCACATCCTTTTTCCCTACATCTAAAAAAATAATGTTTTTGTCCATTGTACATATTATATTATATGCATATGTAGTCTGCTTTATGTAATTCACATTTGATATAGAGTATAAGAGATTATACAAATAGAATAGTGCAAAACCAAATCCATAGTTTTAGTGTATCAGTTGCAATTGTATATTAAAATTTCAATGTAATGTGTGTTTATATTCAATACATAGCTGAAGATGAAAATCAATTGAGAAGTACCAAAAAACATACTTGTAAGGTCTTTCTTGAGTATGAGTACGTATATGTTTCTTGAGATCACTTAGAGTAGTGAAAAATTTAACGCATCCAGTCTCTTCGCAATTAAATGTGTTGCCACTGTGAAGTCTTTGGTGAGCTCTCAGTCTGTAAAGGGTATTGAATGCTTTTTCACAGCCTTTGTGGTTGCATTCAAATGGTTTCACTTTTGTGTGTACCCTAATATGAATCTTAAGGCTGTACGACGTAAGAAATGCCTTGCCACAACTTGGTTCTGCACATTTAAATCGATACTCGCCTGAAAGTTTTGAGAATTCCTTCCACATAAAAAGTTTGCTGGGCTACCTATTGCTTGCAGTATCTGAAAGCCATGCAGGTCGAAGCGTTCCCTTTATACCAGCATTGATGACTTTATAACCAATAAAAAGTATACATGAAAAGTTTGTAAAACATGAGCAGACTTTATACCTTTTTATTCATTAATAACAAGTACCACACCAATTGATAACATTTCATAAGCTTACCTTATTTTCCTCAGACTTAGCAGGCAAAAAGAAGGAAAGACAAATTAATATAATATATTATACTACAAGCATAACATGCAAAGCATATAATAATTTTATTTTATTACACAAATAAGATAGGAATAATTTTAAAGCATTGCTATTGATATTTTAAATAACTGAGAAGTGTAAAATAAAATTATCATGACATGCTGCTACATATAAAGCACATTAGATATTAATAATATAAAAGATCTTTTTATTCTTTATTTATATAAACTTAGTAAAAATAAACTTTTTATGAAAAAATCTATGTTTTATTCAGAAATTAAGATATATGCATATATAAAACTTTTACCTTTATGTGTTTTCATATGGGTACGTAGATTACCAACTGTACTATATGTCCTATTACAGCCTTCATATTCACAGGTATATCGACCAATATGCTTCTGATTTGCATCTGGAACTATGCTTTGAATTGCAGTAGTTGAAGATTTACTTGTTGAAATATCATCTCGGCCAGAATGGATACGCATATAAATTTCATGAGGATTGATTGAATGTATTGACCTATATTAACATATATTTATATACATATATGTCATGCCTATAATTGTATTTACATTATTGATAAAAATACATCGAATGATAAAATATTAATTGCCACACAGTAATACAAAAGTATACGAAATTATTGAAATAGTAACGCAAGTTATTAAATATAAAGTACACTTAATACCTAAAACTGAAAAAATATATTCTAAACTATGATTGAAAGAAGATGAAATTAATTAAATTTTGTATAATTAAATATATTCAATAAAAACTCCAATAATGTATAAAGGACCTTTGTTCACTGTATAAATACAAAATTTTATATTGAAATGCAAAAATCTAATTTCAAAATACGTTATATATCTTATATCCTTATAAGGATGTCATACAAAACACTGTTTGCTGTTACAAATTAAGAGGTTAATAATTTATATCTTAGTCACTGATTTTCTAATATTCGTATCTAGCTCATATAAAGGAATGTTAATTCGTGTTATAAACAAAGTAATAAATATTAAAAGTTTATGTGATCTTACTCGGTAACATTATTATTTGATAGTTTTTCGTCTATAGGAGCATCGTCATCGGAATACTTCTCGTAATCAAACACACTACTTTCTTCATACACTTTCCCAAAACTGGTTAAATCTAAACTATCATCCAGACAATCTTGAAGATCATGTGTCACGAGAATGTTATTAAAGTTCTCTTCGATATCATCGGCATTCCCGATTTCTTGAAATTTTTCGCCTTCCCACGCCGCCATACTTTTCTTAGCTGTACAAACAAATCATGAAATAACATTAAAATAGATGCGTTATTAGAAATACTACAATTTTTTTAAGTTACTCGATCGTTACATCAAATATTTTCTTTACCATCAGCCATGTGATATATATTTACTCTGAAAAATTTACTCTTTCAATAATTATTAAAATGTAATATTTATATGTTATATAAAAATACACCAGGATGTATAAAATACTGTAACTTGCATTGCATTTGATTTTAAATATAATTACTATGGCGATACATATTATAATCTGATTTTGTATCAAATATTTCCTCTCTGATGGAATCGAATCGGTAACGTTGAAATTGACACAAAAATAGTCAGAGTGCCATCAGCGTAGAGAGTTCTAAAACTTTCAGAATGTGTAACAGAGAAATACATTGGATGCTAGGTCTTATATATTTTATATATTTTATGTATGCTAAAATTACGGGATATTACGTGTACTTGCTACATATTACATCTAAAAAAAGATTTGTCACGTGAAAACAGCCTCGATAAAAGATTCAATGCACCAATAATTATGAAATACTGAAAGATAGCAAAAAATATTATGTACTTTTGAAGCAATATATAAATATACATATGTATAATAAAGTATTTACTGACACTAAATCATAATGATGTAAATATAGAGGTAGAGAAAGAGGTAAAAAAGCGATATAGAAATAGAAGACGAACGCTGCATGGAGACTTCTTGCGTCCTTGTCTAATAACACATGCACACTCGTATAGTAAATCTATATATATAATACACTGATCACAAGCAACGTTAGTGTCATGCCTGATTAGAGAAGAATAGAAGACGCCTCTATGTAGCGTTCTCTTTCTATTCTCATATCGCATCTACTTGCACCGTAATATATGACTCGCGTATTCTTTCGCGTATCTTTATATCTCTCTGGACTAAATGGGTGTGAGGTGCAAACAAATTATACCAAAGAAAAAATATTGAATAGGTAGTTTTATCACGTTTTGTAAATTGTATTTAGATATCAAGCATGTGTTTTAAAAAAACACCACGAATTCTTTCGATACAAAGTCATGTAGTATCTGGTTACGTTGGTAATAAAAGTGCAGTATTTCCTTTACAGGTAAACAATCTATTCTTTATTATAGAAACCATATTTTTATCACCATCTTATCACCAGTATTTTATCAGTAAGTTCATTCCTTCGTACTTTAAGAATGATTTTCATGCTTCATTGCATGTTTATTTAATAATTACATGCATAATATATTTAACAATAAAGTTGCAATCGCTTGGACACAGAATAAAAAATATAAAATCATAATCTGTTCTATTTAGCTGCTGGGCTTTGAAGTGGATGCAATTAATTCTGTTCAGCTTTCCAACCATTCTGGCTACAAGGTCTTCAAAGGCCAAGTACTAAATGACAAAGATTTAGGTAAGATAAAATTTGTTTAAAGAACGTAATCAATAAAAATTGGTTCAAATATTTCTTAAATTTGTAAGTTAATTATAATTACTTTACAGAGGAGTTAATAAATGGTTTAGTACAGAATAATTTAGATAATTATACTCATTTACTTACTGGATATGTTGGTTCTGCTTCATTTTTAAAAAAAATAGCAGAAGTAATTCGTATATTAAAACATAAAAATCCAAATCTTATATATGGTAAGTAATTTACATAAATAAGTAATATTTGTTAAAAATATTACTTTACTAATCATACACTTCTTAATAAAAGTATGTGATCCTGTTATGGGAGATAATGGAAAAATGTATGTTCCTGAAGCATTGAAAGAAATTTATAGAGAAGAAATAGTACCATTGGCTGATATTGTAGTACCAAATCAATTTGAATTGGAGTAAGTTATAGACATTGATAAATTTAATATAAATTAAATGTATAATATCATTTCAATTATTATAGATTATTAAGTAACATAAAAATCAATACAATGTCTGAATTACAAGATGCTATAACTGCATTACATAAAATTGGCCCCCAAACAGTAGCTGTCTCATCAACAGAAATTAATGATAAATTAACAGCAATAATTAGTACGAATAAAGGTAATGAAGTAATTAAAATTGACACTTAGACTAAATAAAATTTTTGAAAATATCAAATTCATATAAAATTTATTTTAATTTCAGAGAATAAATTAATAAAAATCAATATTCCAAAAATACCGGCCAGTTTCACAGGTTCTGGAGATCTTTTTGCTGCTCTATTTTTAGCTCACACATATTTGCAAAATGATATGAAAACTGCCCTTGAAAAAACTGTAAATTCTTTATACAGTGTCCTACTAAAAACTTATGAATATTCTGAAGGTATTTGTTCTTCGTCATTTTCTTATATAAAGATATAAAAAAGATGGTAATAACTTTTTTCAAAATTTTTACTAGCATGTCAAGATAAAGAATCCCAACCAGCAAGAAAAATTGAATTAAAATTAATACAAAGCAAGAATTATATTGAAACTCCAGAAATTTGTTTGTTTGCTGAAGCAATTGTATCAACAAATTAAATGGTCAAAACCCATTTGCTAATATATTATACATATATGTAATAAGCTTTCCAGTAGTTAAAATTATAAAATAACTTGTTGATTACATTTACTATATATCTATGTGTATATATAAGTTACATATATGGTACACTACAAATGATATGATTTAATTGATTCGAAGAAATCTATGCTTTAACGTCTTCCAGTAAAAAAGAATTACTTCATATATTTTTATAAATAACTTAACGAATAAAAAATACTTTTATCAATATTTCAGCGAAATTAAATTACACACACAGATACTGCGAATATATAGAATGGCCCAGTTAAATGGGATCACCTGAATATCTTAAGCTATTTCAAGTATCACATTTCCACAACGGTGAAAGTAATCTTTCGTCATGATCATCCTTTTACGGGATTTCGAAGTCATCAGAACTTTTAGATAGAATTATTTATTATTTATTATATTATTATAATTATATTAGATATCCTTATAGAGAGCGAAAAAACAAGTGCAACGACCTGAATATTTACAATATTGAGATAATATTTAGATAATATTGAAATATTGTGGCTAAATTATGGCAAATATGTAATATTTAATTAATAAGAACATAATGTAACGTGATGTAATATTTAATTATTTAGGCAGATATTTAGGCGATCACATTTAACTGGGTTGCCCTGTATTTACATATGGACATCAGTAACCTTGATTCAAACTACTCACAATAATTTTTTAATGTTAAACGAGGTACAATGTTCATAGATTGAAGTTCCTGGAAAAGTAACTTGCAAGCATAGGGCATAGAAATCGTAGAAACACATGAACTAGAACGACAATTGTGACACCAACCGCTATATGCCATCAAACCACATTTGTTACATACGTCAACATCAAATGCATCGCTGGATATCATGAGCCTCTCTATTAACATCATACTAGCACCATATCCGATTAAACAATCCCGTTCCATTTCACCTAATCTTAAACCACCTTCTTTGGCCCGACCTTCCGTTGGTTGACGCGTTAACACAGCTCTTGGTCCTCGTGCTCGAGCATGCATTTTATCTTGTACCATATGTTTCAATTTTTGATAATATACCTATGTTTTAAGTTATATCCTTATAATAATGTACATGATCAATATTAAATTGAAAATAAAAATTAAGATATTATCGACTTACTGGTCCAGAATAAATATACGCTTGTAATGGTTCTCCTGTAATACCAGAGTAGAAGATATCTTTGCCCAAGTAATTATAACCATGCTTTATCAATTCGTTACAAACATCTTTGACTTTTGAACCTCCAAATGCTAAATAAAAATGAGAATTGTCATAAATTAGTATTTTAAAAAATTATCAAAACAATAATTTTTTATTGTTGTACCTGTGCCATAATGAAATTCTCCTTTTATAACACCAGCTTTACCAGCAAGTAATTCTATCAATTTACCAACTGTCATACGTGAAGGAAAACCATGTGGATTCATTATCATATCAGGACATATACCATAATCATTAAATGGCATATCCTCCTGTTCCACAATTAATCCTGTGTATAAAGGTCGATAGTAATATTAATGTACTTGCAAAATTAAACGATAAAGTATGTGTAAATACATACCAGTTACACCCTTCTGTCCATGTCGACTACTAAATTTGTCACCTATCTCAGGTCGTCGAGTTTGTCGCAATAGTAATTTAATTAAAAATGCATCTTCTGCATTACTGGAAATCATAACCTTCTCAACATAAGCAGGAACAGGTCCTTTAAACACAACTGGGACATCTTTGTATTCTGTTTGCGTTTGAACATTACCAGCATTCACTGGACCTATATTTGCGGCCGGCGATGATTTATTTACCATTACCTACAAAAAGAAAAAATATATGAACTTGGTAATTATGTAAATATATGCAATTCAGCTTGCTTGTTACTAACAATGTTTAATATTATACCTTTCTATTTTCCACCATTTCTCCAGGTGCAGCAATTCCATCACTATCGATTATGTCATGTTTCCAAACAGGTTTCTTTGTATTGGAATCAATCAATGGACCCATTATTCGATCGTATGTCTGATTTGCGTATCTTTTTAATGTACATTTTGCATTTCGATATATTAAACATCTACCAAATCCTCTATCAATTGAAGCCTTGTTTAAAATAAGAGCATCTTCAATATCGTAGCCGCTATAAGACATAACAGCTACTGTTGCATTTTGACCAGCAGGTAGTTTATCAAAGTTTATTAATTCTATCGTTCGGGATTTAACCATAGGTGTTTGAGGATAAACTAAATTATACATCAATGTATCGATGCGATTACGTTGATTATAACCAATAGTTCCCATTGCTTGTTTTCCCATAGCACATTGATAAGTATTTCTTGGACTTTGATTGTGATGCGGATATGGTACTAGACCAGCACAAACACCAAGTAATGTAAATGGCTCAATTTCTAAATGTGTTGTCTTCTCATTAATGTGTGATTCATTGAATGCAATAGAACTATCATTTTCTTCGTTCACGTCCAAATATTCAATTAAACCTAATAATAATGTCATAATATTATTAAAAACATGACAGAATTTTGTTTCTTATATTTTTTACTAACCTTCTTGTAAAAAATCTTCGAAACTTCGTATTCCTTGTTCAAGTAGTTTTATATGTTTTTCTTGTATTAGCGGATTGCCATTCTGTACAATAATGTATGGTCTACATAATCGTCCTCCATCAGAACTTATTTGAATACATCTACGAACATTGTAACAATTATACGAAATTGTAATGTCATATATTATATAAATCTATGTCATATATTAGATAAATATTACCTATGCTGGTGCTGTGTATGTATAGAAACGAAACCATTAATTAGACCTTTCCTTCGTAATAATCTAAAAACATTTACTAGTCTCTGATAATTCTTTACTATACCCAGGATATTACCATTTAAAAATACCATGTAAACTTTTTTATTATTGATTTCTTCTCCACCAAGTATATTAACGTTTTCAACTCCTAAGTTAAAAGCCAATCTAACAATTGGTTCTTCATCAATTTCTGTTGTGATATGTGTCATAAGAGCTAGGTTTTTAACTAAACCACAACCCTATAAAAAGTATTGTATAAATAATTTTATATGTCACAATTAATAATCTTGATTGAAGTATATGTATGGAAGTAACACTCACTTCCCCTTCAGGAGTATCACTAGGACAGAGCATTCCCCATTGAGATGGTTGCAAAGATCGAGGACCAGATACTTTCCTGGTTTTTTCAAATTGAGAATTAACACGTGTCATCATACCAAGGGCAGAAATATAAGAAAGTCTAGACAACACTTGCGTAACTCCATGTCGTTCCATTTTAAATCGTTTAATCGTCCAATTACCCTGTTTAATATATTTTTTGTGTGTAATCTGATATTAACATACTTTTATCTATATATTGAATTTAGTTATTTACTCACAGATGATATGGCAAAAGCCAATCCATTTGTAATCTGGTCTTGTCTCATATGTTTTACAATATCAAATTGTGCAGCCTTAATTTTTGGTATATTTTTATCAGCTATTTGTTTTAACTGCAAACATTAAATATCATAATAAATATAATACAATACAATAAAATACAATATTAAATATTATAATTTGAATTATGATCCTTATTTAATATTATCATATATCATACCTCCCAATTAAATCTTTTAAATAAATCTTCAAACATCAAAGACAACAAAGAACCAGCCAGTTCTAATCGTTTATTTCCGTAATAATCTCTGTCATCTACAAGTTTTCCATCAGATTGTGCTTTCATAACTTTACGAATCATTAAAGCAATGTAGGTTGCCTTCATTTTAAAATTAAAATCTATAACCTGTAACACCAAATATCATAGTAATACCGTTTTAGATTTTATATTATGATTATAATTACTAAATTACTAACAGGAACATGCGACAAAATATTGGTTGCCAATATATCCTTCATTTCATCCGTAACACTAGATTTTATGACTGAATACCTTTTTTGCTTTCTTTTATTACTAAGAAACCTGAAACAATGCTTGTAATCAATGTTCATAATATATATTAATACTTTTTATACTTTTTAATGAAATACCTTAATGCTTGATTTTCAGCAAATACATTTAAAACGTGACATTCTTCTAAAGTGGGTGCAAACCTTTTCATAAATTCTTCTTCTGTACCAATAAGTTGCATAATTTCTTGATCACTCACAATCCCCATTGCTTTAAATATTATTGTCACAGGTATATCCTATATATAACGATATATTTATATTTCATTAAACATTATTCACACAAATTTTACTACATAACTGCAATGTACGTACATCTTGAAAAATGTTGTGTCTCATGTAATATCTTCCACCTTTTCCTACTATGTTAGTCTTGGTTTTTCTTTCATGAGTGGAACTATTACAAGATGCTACAATACATCCCTTACTATCTTCCTCTAAAATAATTCTATTTCTAAGCATTTGTTCTTGTATCAAAATTACTTTTTCTTGACCATTCACTATAAAATAACCACCAGGATCATGTGGACATTCATTCATCTTTGACAATTCAAAATGCGATTTACCGGTTAATACACAATTTGAACTTCTTAACATAATAGGCATTCTAGGAAAGTAACAGTTAATTCAGTTCATATTGTTTAATTATTAATAGTTCAAAGATATTTATTAGTTTATACCTGCCAATCAGTAAATTATTTTTGATTATTGGTTGGTGACCTCTTATATATTCAATATCAACTATAATTGGAGCCGAATAGTTTAAATCCCTTAAACGACATTCATGTGGAGTAGTAGAACGTGTTACATTAAAACCTTCCTCAACATCTGGTAGACCTACATGAACGTTCAAATATCTACAAAAGAAAATAATGTAGTAAGTGGTGCAATATAATAGTGCGTAATTAATATGCAAGGTAATATTGCTTACTTCACATAAAATAAAGGATCCGCATCACTAAGTACTTTCTCATTTGCTTTTATAATTTTTTTTATCTCTACATTTATGAAGTAGTTAAAAGAATCAATATGTTGCTTAACTAAACCTTTTCCCTTGAGGAAGGCAGGCACAAGTTTCCACTTATCCTATAAAAAAGTAATTTTATAATTAATTGCTTATAATAAATTTTGTTAAATAAACCACAGTCTAACCTCCTTCATACCTGAATATGTTTTACCACTTTATTATATTTTGTTTCCGACTTAATATTAATTTTCATTTCTCCCATCTTTCTGTTTATGAAAAGTATGAGTTATAGCGTAAGAATTAAAACAACTTGACGAAGAAATAATTTCGCTGCTACATTTCGCTCTTAACCTATACTTCATCGAATCATCTTCATCTGATTGTTGCGATATTGTAACGTAATAGAAGTCTATAAAAATTATTAATTTTATGTAGTAAAATAAAATAGGGAAAAAAATGGATTTGTGAACTGTAATATTTCGATATGATGTTGACGGTAGATATAAACTCGAACTTAATGTAACATAACATGCGCCATTTGTAAATGCTGTGTGCGAGCCATGTTAGATTCTAAGTATGTATAGATATAAGATTCTACTACATGTTACTTTACATGTAAAATTTATGTTAGTTTTTAGATACATCGTATAAAAAATTTATATTAATATTTCATAAAATATTAAAACGGAAATATGATAACAATTTTATTTATATAAATACATACAAATATGTATAATTTTGGGAAGAAAATATCTGATATGTATTTCAATATATTAACTAGTACATATTTAGTAGTACTACTGATTAAGTGTAAAATAGTAGATAAGAAAATTATCATACATACTTATATATACCGCTAAAGCTGCCTTTCAGTTTTATGTATACACAATTCTGAAATCCATAGTAGATTTTTAAAAACATGGAGTTTTATACTAATAAATTTATGAGACCCCTCTTATGGAAGTTCTTAAAGTCAAATAATAAATTTAACGTGAGATATTCTTCAAAATATTATACAGTAGATGACAATATCTTTGGACTAAACAAAGAACAGAAAGAGGTTAGTAAAATTAGAATAGAATTCGAATTGAGTGATTATATGTATATACTGACATTGTTAAAATGATGTTTGGAACAAATCATTTTTTAATAATTTACGTTAATCTTATAACCGAAGTCTGATCTTTTCCATTTACATCATTTATTGAATTCAATTAATACAGATACGAGTATCAATAAAGTAAAGCATGTTTGCTTTTTGTAGCTTCGACAATTAATATTTAATTTTGCACAAAAAGAGCTTGCTCCAAAAGCGGCTGAGATCGATAAAAAAAATAATTTCGACGACCTCCGTGTAAGTAAGAGAACATTAAAGGAAGCATGAAATATTGCTTCAGCTATATTAATTATTTAGAAATTATTTCCAGAAATTTTGGAAGAAACTTGGCAAATTAGGCTTATTAGGAATAACAGCAAAATCTGAATACGGTGGTACGGGTGGTACGTATTTAGATAATATTATCGTTATAGAGGAATTGAGCAGAGCATCAGGTGCTATAGGTCTTAGTTATGCCGCTCATTCAAACTTGTGTATTAATCAAATTCACAGAAATGGGACGGAAGAGCAGAAGTACAAATATTTACCAAAGGTAATGTCCGAATTTATATCTAACGCGTAATCTTGTTACGTATATACCTTTTATAGTTATGTAGCGGAGAGCATATCGGGGCACTTGCGATGTCAGAATCGACATCTGGATCTGACGTAATTTCTATGAAATTGCAAGCCGAAAAAAAGGGTGACTACTACGTTTTAAACGGTCATAAATTTTGGATCACAAATGGTCCCGATGCTGATACTTTTGTCGTTTATGCGAAAACGGATCCAAACGCGGCTAAACCGCAACACGGTGTTACGGCATTTATCATAGAACGAGGTTTTGAAGGTTTTAGTACTGCTCAAAAATTAGACAAATTAGGCATGCGAGGTTCCAACACTGGTGAACTTGTATTCGAAGATTGTAAAGTTCCTGGTAATTTATATATAATAAAATAATATAATAATTATATATAATAATAACTTATATGATTTTGACATATTCTGTTCATAAATGAATAATTACAGTTACAAATGTACTCGGGGAAGTAAACAAAGGCGTTTACGTACTATTTAGCGGTCTAGATTTGGAACGACTAACGTTATCAGCGGGACCTTTAGGGTAAGACCTTTTACTTTAGATTAAGATAATGTATTAAGTTTTATAAAGTTATTATATTATTTTGATACATGTTACACGTTAGACTTATTCAGGCTTGTTGCGATGTGTCATTTGATTACGCACATACGAGGAGACAATTTGGAAAACGAATAGCAGAATTTCAAATGATCCAAGTATAAAATTAGTTTTTCTTCTTGTTCACAAGTTCTATACTCGAAATTTCTAAAAGTTCAAATTGACGTTAATATTTCAGGAAAAAATAGCGAATATGTATACAAGTTTAAGTGTTTGCAGAAATTATTTGTATTCTGTAGCTAGATCTTGCGATGCAGGATATATAAACCGAAAAGACTGTGCCGCGGTGATACTTTACATAGCCGAGTGTGCTACTAATGCTGCATTGAATGCAATTCAGATACTTGGTAAATTATTCATAATGTTAATTTCCGATAAAAATTTATTAAAATTAAAATGTTTCTTGAAACGCATAGAGTTCTTTTAGGTGGAAATGGCTACATAAATGATTATCCGACTGGAAGATTTTTAAGAGACGCCAAATTATATGAAATTGGCGCTGGTACCAGTGAAATTCGTCGAATGGTAATCAGTAGAGCGATTAGTGAAGAATATTCATAGACAAAAATATGACACTTCTTTGAATCTGTCGAAAGAATTGTACTAAATAATTTGTACAAAATAACGTATATTCTGTATTAAATTTGTATATCAGTTTGTAACATTAACATCTATCTGTGTATCATCAATCTATCTACGTCAACAGTGGAGTTATTTAACATTTTTAAGGTTTCGTCCATTATACAATTAGCTCCATTCCTATCGGCACTCGTTTTTAACAGTTAGCAATATTACCGGGGCATTGACGAATAACAGGCAATTAATATTACTAATTTAGATGCGATATCGTTCCGATGGATGCGGCGGTTATGTATATACTTTCTTAGTATCGTGTAAATCGAGATAAATGAGTCACTAGAACGGTACACTCTTAAAAGTGTGATTGACTAACCTTTCGCGCTATAGGTTGCTAATTTAAGTCAAACTTACGTACAATCTCTTCCTCTCGGTTTATTTGATGTACTCTCTTTTACTATTTCTCTTCCTTTCTTGATGTAGTCTCATTAATCACGGTGCAGTCAATTAGATCGAAACGACATAAGGAAGAGATTCTTTCAAGTATTCGCAGACATCACTTACAATTAGTGAAAAAGAGAAGAAAGTGCGGTTGAGAGTTTCAAGAGCTTGAGGCGAAGATGTCTCTCAAATTTTCCGTAGGCAATTTTTACGAAACCTATGTAAGTACATATGCAGCAGCCTGATCAAATCCTACATTTTTCTTCATTTTCTCTCCTCTGTAATTTACGATGATGTAATCTGATGGACTATGTTTCATCCTGCATCGCTTTTTTTTTTTTAAAGATTATATTGTGCAATCCACAGGCATATTTTTGCTTTGTAACTTTGAGGGAAAGCACCCACTGTAATTCATGAATGTGTTTAATAAACGATTTACGTGCAGTGTTTGATTCTGTACATTCATTCAATATCCGGCAACATTTTTCTGATTCCTTATAGACGTGTCATATAATTAATCATATAATCAAAGTATTTTTACACTATATTATATACAGTGAACAGTATATGTTCACTTTCATTCGTCGTTTAAAGCATACTTTATAAAGAGAAGATCATTTTGGAAGAATAATGTTTGCGGGTTAAAATTACTAAGAATTTACAATATTGTGATATTCAATTTCATGCACTATCGTTGATCCTATCGGTAGGCATAGCAAAGGTAGGGAGGCCGCAAATGCCAGAGAAACGAGTGCAGGTCGGACCAGAACAATACACACGGTATGCCAATTCGAAATGGGGCCAGAATAGCAGAAGCGGCGAGCCGGTAGTTGGGTAACTAAGCTCACAAAAGTAAAGCCTGTCAAAATAAAGTGGCGGTGCAGCCAGTAGTCCTCGTTAGCCAGTAAGGAGCGTAAGCACGGGTTCGATATTGCCTCGAGTCGTCGTAGATTTCTCAACGATCTCGCAGTCTATCAATTTTCTCATTTGATTGGAAAAGCTTTTCGTTTCTTTGACCTTTTTTTCCGTGCTCTTTCATTATCGTCTTGCTCTTAATTCTCAACTTAGCGATCGGTCTCTGCGATTTGCGTTCGTTATAAACACGCGATTGCGTTGTTCTGATAGACAGAGTAGAGCATGACGAGGAAACAAACGGTGATCGTGAAGCTTAAGAGATCCAGCACCGGCAAACCTTGGGGAATACGTATCGCTGGAGGCGCTGATTTGGGTACACCGATCGTCGTCACCCGCGTGAGTTCTTCTTTCATCTCTACTGTTACTATTAGATGCATACAGCTTATCGTTATTATTGGATCTGCGGAAAATCTTTTTATCTATCTGTAACAGAGAACAGCAAGGAATGGAGATCATTTTCCAATGTACATAAGCCGCTGCTGTTGCTGCTTACGTGCAACGATATCTATCCAATTTAAAATACACGAATATTTATTACAAACTGATTTTTATCTGATTCGCAAAGCGATTAACTACCGCCTAATATCGTCACGCTTTTAAACAAGTGCAAGATGCCTGTAGATTATACTGTATACGTTAAATCATAATCACGTCTAGCTGACACTTGTGACCTAATCTTGTGCGTCTTTTTGATCGCCTCAACCGCATTCTATCCAACATGATTATTAATTGCAGCACAGAGAAATCGTAAACACGTCTGAACGCTATCCAAATGCTTCTATCATTTAATCATCGTTGCATATTACTTTACGTATTCTAATTAAACGACAAGTCTTCGCACATTTCGCGCGATAAGTTAGAATATAAAAAGACTGATATTCGCAGTATTTATGTTTCTGATATTCGCTTGATAGCAACATTTTCTTGATAATGTAACTAATACAGTTTTACAATTCGTCCGATCTCATGCCTGTTATTTTAATTTGTTTTAATCGGAGAGAGAGAGAGAGAGGGAGAGAGAGTCAAACTAACGTTATTTCAATTATTAAAAAAACGATGCCTCGAGCGTAGAATTCTCTTACGTTAGTTAACAAATAGCAAGCCTTTGAAAATCAGCGATGCGTGGTTATCTTACGATAGAATTTGTATTTGCAGTCGGAGAACGAGACGCTCCAGAGGGGTGATGTGATCAAGAAAATCGACGATTACGACACGCGAGATGTGAGGCATGTAGACGCGCAGAATCTTCTTCAAAACTCTGAATCAATAAGGCTCGTGGTCGAAAGGTCTGAGCCGTCGAACGCATCTCGTATCAACATTACCACGTCATCTCCGATTATCCAGTCGAACACTGGCGACAGGGCTGCGGTCACTAGTCTGTCAGAAAGCAATTCCACCTTTATTATTATGCGTTCGATTTATCGCATTACTATCGGCACGCTACTACTGCTACGTAACATGACTATTAACGCTTCGTATTAAACTTCTTCCTACCTTTTTTTTACACATACTTTAATCGCAGCGCCTGATTGACAGCTCATCGCATCAAGAAACATCATCGTTAGCTCGACGATCACTTTCTTTGTTGCAATTGCAATAGAATTTTTCGAATCCTTCGTTTCACAGAAGATCTTCCAAAATTAAAGTAAAAGAGAAAAATGCACGTACTTATATTATTATACTTTAATCGATGCATCGTATTAAAAAGGGCCGGGGAAAACCACTGATAACTTCGGGGATCGACGAAGCAAGTTTTGGTCCGCTTTGAAATTTCTAACTATGAAGCATTATCGTTACGCTACGTCTGTACACGATACTAAAACAGAATCTATTTTGTGCGTAGTAAATTCAGATGTTCGAAAGTGATCGTCGAAAGTATCATCGAAGCTCTCGTGAGAGGAATTTTTTTTCATATCGATTCGTTAGTAAGATACTTTCCCATTCCACTGTAGAGCTAAACAACGGAAAATACCGTCGGAATTACCGAAGAGCCCCGTACCGCCGCCTTTAATCGACGAATACAGGCCGCCTGCATCTTCGCCGGAACACCTTAACTTACCGCACGAACATCTCGATGAGGTTCGCGAAGAGAGAGCCAATTTGTCGCAGGTACTTTGAGCAGATACACTTTGAAACACGAATTCACACGCAGGAGCAAGCAATTTACATCGCTATTAGTCCTGTTGTAATGAACTCGTTCAATATACATATATTACGTTCAACGTTCTGCAACGAGAATTTGAACAACGATCAAGCGAATGTAAGTATTTGCTCGCTTCTATTTCACCGACAATTAATTTTAGCAAGTGTATTTTAAACGATCAATAGAATCCACGTAACACAGTACGGCCTCGGAGACAATAGTATGAACGGATTGCCATTGAATCGGAGCATTTCATTGCAACATCGATTCTTCAAAGGAGAAAGAGAATTGTTTTCTATAGCGTTTACTAAATTTGAGAATGTAAACGTCGCCCGATCAGTTCATACTTGCAGAGTAGTTCATTGGTCCGTGAATGCAATTCTACGAAGATGAAGCGAATGATACGTCTTTACGATTGTCGGATGTATTTATAATTCTTTTCCAACACCCTGTAACTCTTTTCGACGACGTTTCGTCGCCGCTGTGGATTCTGAATATGATAATGTCCGATAAATTGCTCGAGATTCACAGATAAATAAAATTCGAAAGTCGATCGTTTAAAAGACTCTGTAGAAAGATTGGCAAGCAAAAAAGCAAAGCCGTCCGCTTTGAATCATTGTCAAAATCATTCGTTAAGTAGAACAGAGATCGTTATCCATGAAATTAGATATTTTTTTTCTATGGCCTCCGTGGCGTCAAAGACTCGAGAGAAAGAAATAAAGATAAAGAAATAAGAAATAAATAGAGCAACTGGATTAAACTTTGACAATTGTTAAAAAGTGACATCGTCTTCTGCACGCTCCGCATAATATCGTTCTTCGTAATGAATTTATATGTATATCATGCGACCAGAATATAAATTATTGTATTTCAAAGTACACGGTATATTACATTTGGCAAGTTACATACCGTTTCGAAATATGTCATTCGAACGCTTTGAAACTCAATAACTCATAGTCGGATCACCGAGTAGTTATAGAATGACAGAATATCCGTCGAATATAATTCGCTATTTCCGCATTCTATCTCAAGATGTCAACAAGCTGTACTCTGATGTATTCGATCTCGGTACAAGTGGAAAAATGATCTTACAGTCGTTTAATACCGAATTTAGGGCAAGCTATCCATACATGATCGTCAAACATAGATCGATTTGAACCACTTCGTCGAAACGGTAAGAGTATTTACCGATTCGTCTTTGGCTTTTAGTCGAGCTTTTAGTCCGGTTGTTAATCCATCCGTCTGTACGGCTACCACTCCCCGCGTATCGTTCTGTCCTTCTTAGCTAATTACCGGATTATTCTCTTACACTCTTCGTTAAGCTTAGAATTTCGACGAGGACACGATTACCGTTGACTTCGTCGGATGGAATCACGGTCTCGGAAGATTTGACAAATCAATAGCTATATATGTACGTAGTTTCGTGATACGAAGACGCCTTTATTCGCGAGACGTCCGAAGCGTGAATATATTTTTGTTGGCCCGCCACGATGCCGGAAAGTCCACGTAGAGGCAGTTGCCACGCTATAAATATCGCTTTTGCATCGAAACCACCTCTCCGATCCAATACTACGCGATCCAGAACGATTTCGGAACACTATTTCGATCCTAGTCTCCGCTTGAAAATACATATTCTCATTGTTCTGCCGATTGCAACAACAAAATGTCAACTTAGAGAAATTCCAAGAGAACGGTACATGATAAACGTTAATACTCTCTTCGCTGTTTCACGCAATAAACGATTCATCGAGTATTAGATTTCCTCCGAGGTAGTCCTATGACTACTTCAAGGGAAATACAATAGCGAAACTCGGTATAAAACATTTGTATTTGCTTATGATAAGTAACTAAACTGGCGATGAAAAGGCACGTTGAGCCAAGGAAAACATTTTCCACGATGTTTCGGATATTCGTCCAAGGTCGGAAGATATACCAATCGTTATATCGAAGAAAACATCGCCTGGTTAACGGACGTACGTAACAAGCAGAACGTACAAATAGAAAGTAGAAAGGTAGAAGAAACGAATCCGATTCGAATGATCGATTCGAAGAATAATCCACATTTGAAATGATTAAGAATACCTATTTTCTAGTTTTCTCAGGATTTGGTTCGAGTCCAGATGTGACACAATCGATCAAAAATACATACAAATGGCAATCGAAATAGAAATTAATCGTTTAACGAGTTGTAATTATTCCGTCGAAAGGATCGTTTCGGTAAGGATTTTTTATATTCGAGAGGAAATGCTACTAGCAACAAAAAGGATTGTGGTAGCTGATAGAGGTTGACAAGAAAATTATATCGCCGATCAAGAGGATAAAACGTATGAACGATCGAGATACGTCGGTAATACGTGGAGAGGAGAAGAAAGAGCGCGAGAGGAGTCGCGTGGAAAAGACCAGAGTTAGTGCCGCCCGCGCAACGAGGCAGTGCGTTAGCGAATATTCGTAAGGGAGAGATCCGCAGGAAAAAAAGTGAAGTAACTTCTCGGTGAAAGCGGGAGGAAAGAGGGGAAAGAAGAAAGCGATTCTCGATTAAGAGTGCTAGCGCAGTTGCAGGAATACGAACTTCGTTTCGATTAAGGAAACGATGCCGGCTTACACGACCATTTATCGTCACAACGTCGAACACCAGCCGAAAGAGGAGGAGGCTGCCGTGTTTTGGGTACGAAACAGTTATCAGTCGTTAAAAGTAAAGGAAACCTATTCCGTGTATCGTCGAATATCGATAATTCACCATCGTTATAATATCGTTAAAGTATTTAATTGATCAGAACTTTATGCCGATCTATCCAATCTTTGTTACTACGTCGGTGCAATTTCTTGTCGTCTTTTGTTGAATTATCGATCCTTGCCGGACAGGAATAATCTTAATTCGAAAAAAGAATCTTTATCGTCTCGTTGACATTTTGCATCAGTTAAGAAGATAAAGTAGCTTATCATTGTTCAAAATAAAACAACACAGCATCGAGAAAGAAGACCGTGTCGTCCTTAACGCAACGTTTTCCCTCTCATCCGTCTCATATTATTTTTTTCTCGTATCTGTCGACACTGATTCAGAACGGATATTTTAACGGCAATCATTTTTTCCATAAAGAATTTAAAGATATGAATTAGCGATCGAAATCGACTATTACTCGTTAGAGACGAACGCGTAACGTAAGATGGTCTAAATTTTGAATTACGTCGTCGAGTGCCAACCTTGACACCCTCCGTAAAAGTAGGGCTAGGTCTCGATTCTACCCTAATGACATTGAAAAAGACGAGCAAACAAACTTGCATACGGCTTATCACGAAACGTTGCACGCTCCAAGAACGAATGCAACGAGAGGAAGAACGATTCAATTGGAAAAAGATTACAGGGGTATGACTGACTAATAACGCGATGCAATAAAACGAACGTAAGCACGTTACCGACTATTCATTGGAATCTTAATCTATTTTCGTAAATGAGATCTGGGTTACTCAAACACAAGAGGGTCATACAACGACACTCTTACAGCTTGTCCTCTTCGCTTTCCAAAGAACTTGCTTCGTTAAAAAATTATTTCGGCAACGTTCAAAAACGTTATCACAGGCTAAGGGGATAAACGCGAAAGAAATACGTAGGAAAAGGATCGTTGTTGATTATGTGGAAACATTTTAATTTACGACACCTATAGTCTATCAGATACTGTGGTTCAATTTACAAAATATCGAAACACTTGTTGTCTCTTCTGTGTACCTTGCCAGCAGAATCTAGCAAGATTTTTCATTGTTGTAGTTCAAGTTTCAGTGCATCGCTACCGAGCCAAACGATAAACAATTTTCGAAACAACTGTTTCGGTGTGTCCGAATTTAGTTCGGGGACATTCTATAAAACGACGTAAAAACAACTTCCTTCTCCGAAATGACATATTTTCGACGGATAGTTAATAGCGATACAAGTATATGACATAAGTAGATACTTGATGGAAGTACTTTAATCGCGCTTTCAACTTTTTAATTAAAAAAATCAATAATAAAAATTAATCAACAGTTGACAAGCATTGATCGTGGCGGAGAAAAATTTCGCAGCAGACGGGGTACACGTTATTTTTGCCGGCTAGGGTCCTTCATCTATTTCGAGAGAGAGAGAGAGAGAGAAAGAGAGAGAGAGAGAGAGAGAAAGAGAGAGAGAGAGAGAGAGACCGTTACTCACCCTGTAAGATAATGTTTCTGACCCATTTATAATGAAATAATCGTTATTTGATATAATTAATGATCTCGTGAAAGCCATGATCGCATCGATCGTTGCATCGATCGTTCAATCGTCGTTCGTTCGAAACAAAGTCGATAGCGACTGTATTCAAATTCGATCTTCTATTCTTGCAAGCGCGTCTTATAAATACGACGCGTAACTTTATCCTGCTGTTCACTCTCTTTCTACATCGTTCCACTTGACATTCTCATTTTCGTCATTTTTTAGCAATGACGACAGCCGATCAAACAACATCAAGCAAGCATAATCATCTTACATCTTTATAGCCCACGGTTTCTCTTCTTCGATCTTCTCGACTCTTCTCGGGTTTTCCTTCGATATTCGTGGAAATGTAACAATCGTATTTTTAATAATTTCGTAATTCCGCGTAAAACTCCGTGTAGATAGATAAATAACGTAATCGCAGGAAATACTTGGCAAACGCTTTGTTCGTAACGCCGCGGCTTTATGCAATTTTCTTATTGTACGGATACGAGCCAAGTACCAAAAATTTTAGATACTTTTTATACCTTTCATTTGAAGCTAATGGTGATCGAGCATTATATTTCACAGTGCGCGTTCATTTCCGATTGCTATAGTTGGCCAAAAATATCGTCTTCGTTGTAGTGATATTTGGTCGTTTAACGAATTGTCATCGTAAAAAGCAATTAAACGTAAATAGAGAACCTACGTGAAAATAACACATCGATATCGAGAAAATGATCGGTAAATATATTTTTAATCGCGTTTGAAGATAAAAGCCATACGTTGTTATTGCAACAGTGTCGAAAATTAACGAGGTGTCATCGGTCATCATGGCCTCTTAATAATGGCTTATTTTAGCTTTCGTTGGTTGGTAATTGACACCGTTCTGGCAGAATATTTCACGCCTACTTGGCTTATTAAACGCTCTTTTCGTTACACATAATTCGTTAATTATTTTTATCGATTAATTACAATATTTACTCGTGCCTTATTTTTACCATTCGTATCGTTATTTGTACCGTTATTTTAAGGTACAGTTGAAATAGTTACACTCATAATCGATAAACATAAAGGAGTATATTACATGATCTAAATGCTATTGATTTTTAGCCATACCGCACAACTCCTCTGGTCTTGCCAGGTGCAAAGATAAAAAAGGATGCTCCGCTTGGAGAATGCTACTTGCGCCATCATCCCAATCCGATGATCAGAGCGGCACCGCATCATTACGAACAAGCTCATCCCGAAGTTGCTATGAAACAAAAGGTACGCTTTATTCAATCCTGCGTTGAAAAATGCTTCATTTGTGAAAAACGGTCCTATGTTTCGATTTGCTTGAAACAAAGGACAAACTTTTATATTAATTTGTATATATATTTTGTACAACATGTGATTAGGTGGCAGAAACGGTACTTCAACGTGTCTTGGGACCGAATGAAGTTCCAAAGGTTTGGATTACTTTATACTCGAATCGCTTTCGCTTCCGTGCAATACAATATGCTTTTGCTTTTAGTAAAAACAATCATTATGCGGCATGTAATGTACATTTTTGTTTAAAATTTTATATTGTTCCTATCGAGCGATTTTTTAAATTTAAATTTATATATCATCTCTACAAGGTACTCTTCTAACTTAACTTTAAGTCTATTTTATAATGTATCTGATGTTATTATCGAGCTTCGAATAACTAATTGAATACATGTTAAAACGTTATTAAATAGCTGATACACGCATTATTATGATAAATTATGAAATTCCAACTAATACATATTTTCAATTTGTTTAGTGGTAAATTTATGACTTAAGAAAAGATTTAAACGAACAATACCATTGTAATAAACTTGCAGTTACTGCAGTCATTATTTTTTATCTCGTGCAATTTTATTCTTAGGTTGTCCACAAGCAATTTAACTCACCGATTGGACTCTATTCCGAACAAAATATTGCCGACACTATAAAGAGCCAAACAACCGCTATACCGTAAGTAATAAATAGATATACATAAAACAAATATTAATACGCCGTACAGCTTGCAGTAGCGTAATAAAGTTACTAGCATTAATACTATTGAATTTTTGCTGAATGCTGATACTTATCAAACTATTAACTCTGAGCAGTTATGATCTTGGCGCCATTAACTAACGGATATTTTAAAATTATAACTTGAATAATAATGCATCGAAAGAATGACCCATAGTTTACGTGCGAGGGACATTAATCGAAAGTTGCAAATCGAGGATTTATCGATTCATTGGTGATAGACTGTCGGGCACGTGATCAGAACGGCAGTATGGACGTAGAACAGAAAACGCAGCTGTCAGTCCTTACACTGTTGTTTCCTTTTCACAATGGATAACACTCACGTGCAGTTTGTTTGTTTTCCAGCATTTTCATAGACTTTTCCTTCGTGAAACAGAAACAGGAAATACAGGAGCAGGCGAGAATCTTGAAAGAGCAGGCCATAGCCGCCGCCTCGAAGAATGTGTGGCCGCAATTCAATAGACCAAATTAATATCCAGTTCGAGACGTTTTTCGATGCTTCTCGCACGTCGTAGTATATCCATAGTTTCAAATTCTGTTGTTTTCACGAGTATCATTGGTCACATTCCTTGTCTCACGATTGTTTCTTTCTCTTAAAATTGTTTATCGTCCTTCTTTCTTTCCTTTTTAATAAGGCAAATGAGCGTGGCCATTGATCCGTGATTAAACTCTCGATAATCGTTCGATAAAGTATTTATTGATTCAAACTCTTTTGCTTTACAGTTTAATATCTATAAATCGTAATTATAGGGTCGTGATGCATATAACTACATTGATACATACATATTGCAATTTGTTGTTGTGACTTCAAGTAAATCGATAAAATCGACAGAAAAGCTAGAAAAAAAAAAACAAGTTTCAAAGGAAGTTCTTAAAATAACCATACTATATATTTTTCTGCATGCTGTACCATTGAAAGTAATCAATAATTAATCAGAGTAAATGTTCATGCAAATTAGTAGCCTTACTAATTTCGATACTCATACAATCAAGAAGCGATTCTCGAAAATTACAAATCAGTATCACTAAAAACAGCTATTTGTATCCTATTAGCGAAATATAGTATCTTAAATTTAAGAATCGACACCTCATGTAATTCTCGAGAAAAGCATCAAAGATTTAGTTGAGACATATTTGTGACTCGATTAATGAAAAGGGCATGGAAGCGGTCCGAAAGTCGCTCTCGAACAAACAATTGGCGATATAACCCTGGCTGCTGCTAACCGATCTGACAAAATCGAGGCAAATGAATTAAAAATAGTCCGTGTGTACACATGCGATACAATGGTACAGCTCGAAGAAACCGGTGAAGTACGACCCGAGTAAGAGCGAGGCTTACAAGGCTCTGCAAGAGGAGGCTCTCGGTGACGTAGTGCAGGAAGTAAGACAACCGGCGCGCACCGGTGTTTTCTCTCCGCAAAAGGTTAACCAAAATAGGGTATGCATGTAGAATAGTTCAATCCTACTTACTATCTAAACGTTGCTCTTGCCTGATTAATAAATATTTTCAGATATACCACGCTCGACCAAAAAGTCCAGCTGGACCATACGTAAGTAAAAATTTAAATACATGTTCATCAACGTCATTTGACGCGTTATATGTACATACATATATAGAATATACGTACGTGTACACATATGTAAAGTCGATAGAAACGACATAGTGAGGTTGTAAAATCGGTCGACGTTAAAGTCTACATGTTGAAGCCATACATCACAGATAGACATACTTACGTTGAAAGTTGAAACAATTTAGGAGAGACTTTAGGGCTTGAGTCTTGTTAGGGGCTGTACGATGTCAACACAGAATTAGTTCCTTTTTTTCAAATAGGGCAGTCAGGCGGCCGATGCAAAGAATTTCCTGGTAACTCTAGCCACAGGAATGCTTACTGGTTAAGTGCGGCTAGATCACTCGGTGTCACCGTTTAACTGTAACATTTTAATTTTAATAGACTCGCGGCAGTCTTTGTAATTATATAAATCGAATGAATATAGAAATTCCTTTCCCTTTTATAAACATATTATAATCACAAACGATTATTTACATAAATTTTATGTCGATTCGTTATGTCGCTTGTATATTTATACATTTGTTTATAAATACTTAATAAGATATTTCATGGTGACAGAAATAATGTTCTCCTTAAATATTTAAAACCAATTCAAAAATTATAATTCATTCAAATGATTCATATTCAAAATGTAAAGTGACTGTGCATTTATCATTGCATTACTATGAATGCCAAGCGTTTATAACATTTGTTAACGATATCACTTTATTCAACTACAATGGAAATTTACAATTTTTTCCTAGGTAAATATTCTTGATGACGACGGTGAAAAAATCCACCAGAGTAACAGCTTCAAGAGGATCATGTATAGTGTTTTGGGACAAACTGATTATTAATTTGCGAACTGACGTTATAAATGTACTTTATATAATATAAAATATAAATATATATTTTATTTATTGTTCATTGCAACAAATGTTAAATTAAAACTGATTAAGAATTAATCGCTATAAAAAATTGTTAAAATAACATGATATTATATTTAATTATATTTAAAACATAAAACTTGTAGTTCTTCTTCTACAAATTCTACAAGGTGGTGCGAATTTTATATGCTACAAAATATGTTAAATCTTTCCTTAAATCACATTCTGATAAAAAATTATGCAATTAAATAAACATTCAGCGTGAATTATGTATGACAAAGTGACGATTTTGTTATGTCCTTCTTTCAGTCTTTAATAATAATAATAATAGTTAAATAATAGTTGGTATTAGATTGAAGAGAAAAAAGTACTAGATTTTATTAAAAGGGGGAAGGTTGTTTAAAAATACCTGATAATGGCTGATATAATTTAATTTCATAAGATGCTACAATATTTACCACGATATACCAACATATGTGTACTAACGTAAGTAAACTTCAATTTAGTTTCATTAGTAACTTTAACCTATTAAACTTTGATATCAGAGCATACGTGTATATATCGTCGTTATTATGCATGTAATAACAAGAAATGATGAGTGGAATAACAGTACCACAGTTTATATTGGACCACATTACATCTATCGTATTCTAGCGGATTACAAAATATCGTGTACTATTGTTACGTATAACTCAAATTTGATACAATACTTCCCAATCAGTGACATGGTACAACAGATATTCCATTCATAAAACCCATTCTTCAAATGATTCATATGTAGAATATAAATACTGTGCCTTCGCAGACTATGGAGCAACCAACGTATATCACTGGCTAAGATAAAATAATAATAAAATAGTTTTCTTTAAATATTCCAACTAGCATTAGCAAATTGTCTTCTATTCCCATCTTTTTAGAGAGGAGAAATCTTTGAAACTTTTTGAAGAGCAACATTACGACTCGATCTCGTAAACATTTTTTCTTTTCTATTAAGTTCACATAATCTACACTTTCACAATACATTACGTAATCGAGACTAATGCTACAACATATCCCTTTATATATTTCTGCCAACCTACCAATTATTTAATTCTTTATAAAAATAAAGCAACGATAAAGAATTAAATCAATTGGCTGTCTTTCGCTACGGCATAAATAAATGAATAAAAAAATTGCCGTAAATAAACATTATCAAACTCCGAAAAGTTTCATTTAAGTCTCCACAGTCGTAACAATCGATATATTTACGCTCTGCGTAAACTGTTGTATAAATTAAAAATAATACTTTCTTTTTAATCTTATTCGTTTCATAAAGTTATGTATTAACAAACGAATAAAATACAAACGTCAACGCACGAATATTTTCGATTATCGTAACGACAGCTCTCAAGATTTAGACAATGAGTAAGTCATGTTAGGAGGTTTCTTGCTAATGTAATTTTTGTTCTTGTGATATATTTACATAATAAAATAAAATGTTCCTGCTAACTCAATCATACACCGGGCTCAGCACTCAAAACTCACATACTAGGCATAAATATCTCACCTATTAAAAAGAAAAAATATACAGAATCGCATTCAAGCATTAAATAAGAATGAAATGCATATATTTACATGGATTACTCATTGCGTATATGTTTGTTTGTATTAGACTAAATTTCTCGTGAAGTTCATATTTTAATCAATTATTCTTTTAATGAAACGAAGGAAATGTTTCAAAATGTATTAATTTTTACTATTAGACCACAGCATCGTAAAATAGGAATCAAATAAAAAGAAAGTCGATGACTTCAATCTAGATAAAAAGTTTTTAACTAGGTTTATCACTATCAAGAAAGTATTCGTGCGTACGTTAATTCATCTAAATAAATCAGTAATGAAGAAACTATTTCAAATTATGTTAATCTCCGCTTAGGATGTATATAGAGCAGGGCAAAGGGAATATAACAAATATAATAAGAGAAAATAAATAAAATGTGTTCTACATAGTGCTACGAAGGATAATTAAACGTCGAAGGAGTCATCAAGTAATTGTTTTAGTTCTTTGAGGTGCTGCATTTTGCTTCCTGTTGCGGGTGAGGCACCTGTTGGGCGACCAACGTACCTGAAACAAAAATTTAGATTTACGGATCGAAGTTAATCATAAAATATACATTTATATCCTTTTACAGCTATACCTTATCATATATTCATGTTAAAGTATGATAAATAAAGCTATAATAAATATCCTATTCAAATACTATAACCAACATTACCTTAATGTTCTCTGTTTGGGTTTATTAGATTCTATTGACAGCGACTCGGACACATTCGTTGGTTTAGTTGATGAGAACCAACCACTAAACCACCCTCCGCTACCCCTACTGTCGTATGACGTATTTCCGCTGCTGTAACATGGCCCAATTTTTTGCTTTGCTTAGCAAGCACGCGTACAAGACAAATTATTGATAAATTTTGTGCTTAAGTACATTGCTTATTTGTGATATATTTACACACATCAAAATTTTATAAACTACATCGAAAACGAAACTGTGACAAAGTAAAAAATTTGGACCATGTGAACAGCTAAATATATGACAAACGTATTGGACAGCCAAAATATCGTAATTTTATAATTTATGTTACAAGTATCAATTAGGTGATTTTGCAACACAAATTCATTATAATGAAAACACGAGCAATTTATACGTATCTTTGTAAGCATAAAATAAACTTAATATTTGTTTCAATTTCGATACTCACGATACAGAACGAGTTCCATTCAAAGCTGTATGAAATCTAGGCTGAATGTATGTCCATGCACCCTGATTTTTGTGCTCTTCTTGAGCCCATACTAATTCTGCATTAGCATATTTATCGGCTTCTTTCTTAACTAAATCGTATGGGAAAGGTGAAATCTACAAAAACAAAAGAATACAAATAAATTTAATTAATAGAATGAAAATAAACGAAAAGGTTTTCGAATTTGATAGCAACTAATATTTACCTGTTCGACTCTCACAATAGCGACTTTATCGTCCAATTTCTTCTCCGCGCGTGCTTTCTTTAAATCGTAATAAACTTTACCAGAACAGAAAATTATCCTTTTAACATTACTGGGGTTTTGAGAAGCTACACCTTCTTCTGGTATCACTCTAAGAAATTCTGTATTTTCCAGCATCAAATCGAAACTAGACTTTGCTTCTGGATGACGAAGCAATGATTTTGGTGTCATTAAAATCAAAGGTTTCCTAAATGGCAACGCAATCTGTCTTCTTAGAATATGGAAATAATTTGCTGGTGTACTGCAATTGGCTACAATCCAATTGCTATCGTGTAACTGACGCACAGCGAATTCTTCGCTTTCGGGTGGGAAATAATCTGGGTCATCAGCAGACATTTGTAGGAAACGTTCCAAGCGGGCACTGGAATGTTCAGGTCCCTAGAACAGGCGGACAATCATGTAGATAATTATATACTGTCATATAACAAATTTTTTAGAAGTCATATAAGAAATTTTTAAGAACTTACCATTCCCTCAAGCCCGTGAGGTTGTAACATTACAAGACCAGATTGACGTACCCATTTAGCTTGACCACTGCTGATAAATTGATCAATTATACACTGTGCTGTGTTATTGAAATCACCAAATTGTGCTTCCCAGCACACTAGTGCATTAGGATTAGTCATAGAATAACCTAATTCAAATCCTAAAAGTTTAACAAAAAAAAAATATTTTTATTCGTAATATCATTAAAACATATATATATAAAGCCAATTTAAGTAATATCATAACATTACCAAGTACACCAAACTCTGATAAAGAGCTATTGCATACAGTATATGGAGCTTGATCTGGGTAAAGATAACACAATGGTCTGTAAGTAGCTTTATCCACAGTTTGATGATGGAGAACATGATGTCTATGTGAAAAAGTTCCTCTTTCTACATCTTGACCTGATAATCTAACATGAATACCCTCCTTAAGTAGAGAACCAAAGGCCATAGCTTCTCCAAGAGCCCAATCAACTGTTCGCGCTTCTATCATTTCCATACGAGATTTCAAAATACGTTCGATACCTGTATATTTATACGTTTCAAATTAGTATATACCTAATATGAAACCTTGCCTAATTAATTCATCCATAATTAGAAAGATATTTACCTTTATGAACTACAAATTCAGCTGCATTGGGTGGTGGTGAAGAGAATTTTTTTCCAATATGAATGAGCGTGTCTTCTTTGATACCGGTAGGAGATGCTTTTAAAGGGTCTTTCCCTTCAAAGAAACCGGACCATGGAGAATCCAACCAATCTTTGTACTTAATATGTGTTTCTTGTCTAGCATTGACATATGCTTCTTCACAAATTTTCTCATATTTATCTTTAACATCCTGTAATATCATTACAAAAACTTAGTCACACATACTCAAATAACTAAAATATTTCTTATTTCGGTACCTTAACTTCTTCAGCAGAAACGACACTATCATCAATAAGACTTTTGGCATATATGTCTAGAACTGGTGGAGTATTTCTAATTTTGCGATACATCAAAGGCTGTGTAAACATAGGTTCATCAATCTCATTGTGACCATTTCGTCTATATGATACAATATCAATAACAACATCTTTATGGAAAGTTGCTCTCCATTCCGCAGCAACTTTACAAACATGCATTACTGCCTCAGGATCATCCGAATTCACATGGAAAATGGGTGCATTCACTACTCTTGCAACATCTTTCATAAAACCATTAATGATTAGAATAACCTTAGAACACAAAAAGATTATCTTTTATATGTATGATGAGATACTTACCAGTACAATACGGAGAGGATCGTGAATGTCTTGGATCTGTAGTAAATCCAATTTGATTATTCACCACAATATGAATAGTACCATGAGTTGTATAATCTGGCAAGTCTGACAAGTGCATTGTTTCAAAAACAATACCCTGCCCACAGAATGCAGCATCACCATGCAGAAGAATGGACATGACCTGTTAATATTAGTTTAATCATGAAGCTTCCAGAGGAGTAATAAAATTTTGTTATCAATGTTAATTACTCC
The DNA here is from genome assembly GCA_014825925.1 of Bombus breviceps. Taxonomy (NCBI): domain Eukaryota; kingdom Metazoa; phylum Arthropoda; class Insecta; order Hymenoptera; family Apidae; genus Bombus; species Bombus breviceps. The sequence goes on along the minus strand of CM026188.1, from coordinate 2,361,319 downwards.
GTATAGTGTACCTTCTTGCCTTCGCCATCACCGCGATAAAATTGTTCTGCACGAGTTTTTCCTTGTACTACTGGATCGACAGCTTCTAAATGAGATGGATTCGCCACAACAGCTAAACGAATGTTTTTGTTTGTTACTCGATTCAAACGTTCAATGTATGTTCCCAAGTGATATTTAACATCACCAGAACCCTAAATTATTAAGGATTAGTAAAGCATATACATATAAATGATAAGATCAAATTTCATATTGTAAATATCATATACACTTACGTCGTCAGCTGCTTCTAGAGCCGCAAATTGAGTGAATATTTGACTCAAGGGCTTACGACAAACGTTAGCAAGGACATTTAAACGGCCACGATGAGGCATACCCATGACAATGGATTCAACTCCTAACTCAGTTGATTTATCAATTACCTGCTTCATAGCAGGAATCAGAATTTCACATCCTTCCAATCCAAATCTCTTCTCAGATGACCACTTACGTGCAAGGAATGCTTCAAATCTACAGTGAGAATACAAAATACAACAATAAACATTTAATTGTTTGTGTAAATGTAAAAATGTTTACATTTTGATATTTTATATACCCAGTTGCGCGAGTTAATCTAGCCAAAATAAGTCTTCTTTCATCATTCGTCATTTCCATAATACCAGGAGTCTCCATTTTTTGTCGAATCCAATTGCATTGTTCCAAAGAATTGATAAACATGAATTCCACACCGATGTGGCCACAGTAAGCAGCTTCTAATCTTTTTAAAATTTCGCGAAGAGGCAATGATTTTTCTTTGCCACCAATAAAAGTGGTGGATGGCAACTTGAAAATACGATCCATATCGGATTCCTCTGTAGAAATTGAACAATAAAATATTTGCTTATTTTAAAAAAACATGAACATAATAAAAGGCAAACGCAACGCTACGCCACGTATGTATTTATAGTAGAATTTATACAGGATAATTAATTCCAAATATATCTAAAGACATCTCTTTTGTTATAACTACTTATTATATATAGTACGCACTTCTTTTTATTAAAATATAATGTATATATTTTTGTAACTGATACTGAAAATGTAAACTATTTATAAAGCGAAAAAAAAAAGAACTTTATATGGCATGAAACTCAAATGCAGTGTTTTCTATATTTGCATTATAAGTATATGCAAATAGTTCTTTTAATATCATATGTGAATAGATGTATACAAAATGTTTGGCACATGATATATACATGCATCATTTAAAAAAAAAGAAAAACAAATAGTTCAGATTATAACAAACCTTCTCCACAATATTTGTAAGAAGAGAAATAAATGGAAAACTGAAAAAAGTATTCAAATACAAAGCTGTAAAACTCAATGAAGCATTATTAATAAAAGCAATCACCAAAAATACTAAAATGATAACAGTACAATAATATGACAAAAATTTTTACACATTGGACACACAATTTATAAAATAAAATAAGATACAGAAAAGTGTAGAAATTTGAAAAATGATATTAAAACATATAGATTATATAAAAATCATTTAATAAATAAATAGAAACTTGAGGAAGAAGTATTTGCAAAAAGTATGCTCTGCAAAAATACTTATACATACATCTTTTATTACATCCTATATAAACTGTTAGGTGTGGTAATATTATTTATTATCCTATACTTCCTCCAATTTTTCCCCAAAAAAAAAATATTCAAAAATTATTCCTGGCACAAATACCTTTACAGCAAAATATAGCAATCTTTACATCAATGTTCAAATAAAGGACCCAAGCACCTTTACAATTTACCTTTAATGCCAATTTTTATGTAATCCCATAGCGAACCATTGCATCCCAAAAATACTAATATTTTACAAAAGCTTTAAGTTGAACTCTCGGTTTAATTATAATTCTTACATACTTTTCATAAGTGCAGCTATTCTGTACTGTAGTTCCTGTGAGTAAGTAGTAGTACGTGCTCTGTTCCCTGCGGACATTATGCTTAAACTGAATAATTAAATTATTGAGCAAAACTCTTTTTAAATGTATTACAGCAATGTTTCGCCATTAAATATATTTATCTAAAAAGAATATTAATATTATTTTATTGATTTTTACTATAACTAACTTTGCAGTATTGTTTAGATTTAAGGTATCTTTTCTGTTTATTATGCTGTACTTTGTGTCCAGGAAGAAAATGAGATGAAATATGAATCATAATAATAAAAATGATATTTCCAATAATAACAAGTATCATATTGTGGTGAAATAAGTAAATTATTACACAAACATCTTCAAGTTAGGAGAATGTTAAAGAAATAATGAAGCAAAATATTGCTTACTTCAAGCAGTTAAATTTTTGATAGTCTTTTTAATACATAGTAATACCTCACATAAAGTGCACTCTGGACCTTCATTCCTTTGATTTATGCAGAAACACATTTATTTAGGCTTACCGAATGAGTAATGATTATAGAGCAACTCTTGTGGGTGTCTATCATCAAGATCAGCGCTGTTGATGCCAAGTGGATCCAATTTAGCGATATGATGGCCACGAATCTGTCAATTTAACGCCACATTCATACGAACCAAGTAGTTTTTAGTTCTTCAAACTTCTTAACTCATTACAAACATTAAAATAAATTACTGTGACTAATGTTCACTTAAATGTGTCTTAAAATATTGACTCACATGTTTTCAAGGAAAAAAAAGAGAAAAATTATCTTTTAAAAACATCATATCACAGTAATTAAAAGCAAACATACCTATTGATAAAATAAATATTCGTTAATATTGATATGTTAACAGTTAAAGCATGTTATATACATGCTTTCTATAACTAAACCTAGTTTATGTATTTAGAATGAGAATATTTTATTATTTGTTATTTTATTATTTTTTAAGGATTAAATTAAGCAAACATAACTCAAAAATTCTTCCACAAAACAGAAACCGATGGTTGTAATATGGTATAGATAGTTAAATTAAATAATAAGTTGTTCCAGAAACAAACATTCCAAATTATAATTGCAAACATATAAAAGCAAAGCTGCTAACATCATCTCCAAGCATGCATAGCAATGATTTCCAATACATTTTCTTACCTTAGACAGTTTACATGTGCATGATATTTGAAAATACGTCATAAATACTAATACACTTATCATAAAATAGCAACTTAAGAACACTATTCACAAATTTTGTTTGACATATGTAACATACTATCGATACAAATTGCAAAAATATAAACAGATAAACATCCCACTCTTCCTTAAGAGGGACAAGAACATTTTCAGTATCAGTAAAACTTATCATGGATCTACATTCACATAACACCTTCTCAATATATTCAATCCAACAACTTCTTCCTTGTATTTTACTAATATTTTATAAATTTCATGTATTTCATAATATTTTCTCTCTTGAAATACATACACATAAATTACTCCAATTATTTATGTATTTTACTCTTTTCCGAAAATATAAAGAACAAAAATGTTTAATTTTTTAAATTGTTGAAAATAAAAATTATGCTTATTATATCGCATATAAGATATTATATTTAGAAGAAGGAAGGTATGATAATGGTTAAGAAGGAGTTGATGTATATGATAGAAACCATGATGTTTGTTTTTATGATGTGAAATATGACATATATTTGGTGAAGGTGTTTTAGAAAGCTCTGGTACTTTAAAAGTCACAATAATCACATAAATTTTGACAAAATTAACTAAACAGATATAATCTAAAACCAGGATTGTAATATAGCATTTATAAACACACCTTTACTTTATACATATAAAAACTAAAGTAATACTTTAAGGAATTGGTTTGGGTAAAAGCCTTACCAAGCATATATTGTCGCAGAACCTGTTCAGGAGATCCCTTGCGGGCTGCATAATGTGTATGTATCAGGTCTGTTTGCATGATACCCAGTGGGTCCAGATCAGCAACTAAGTGACCTCGAGCCTATATGCCAATGAATAATTCCAAAAGGACCCCAATGTATATCAGTTTTTCTATTTTTTTAACTACCATACATTACTACATTATAGAAATACAATATTGCTATTAAAAGTGTGATCATCCCTTAACTATTCACTAATTACTGCTATAGCACATTAAAACTTTCAATTTAGACCTTTAAATTAACCCCTTTAAATTAACATTTAATTCTTGGCTCGTATAAAAATATGCATTATAATTTTTTAAACGAAATCTGTAATATTTCTTAAAATTAAAACTACCGTAACCTTTGGATAAAATTTTAACTTCATTTGATATATTTGTATAATTATAATTTTACAAAATATAAAATAATATAAAAATATAACTTCAGTTAGTTTAATTTAATTTACTTTCTGAAGATCAATTGCCTTTTAATATTATTTTATGCTTTTATTAATTCTCTATTGGTTTCCCTCTTTTTTGGATATGTATTAATAAATTATAATTTAGAGCTATAATTTACATCACAAATCTAACACATAATTTGTGGGAAATATTTAATTGTAAAACATGCTAGAGGTGATAGATGCAATAAGCATCTAATAAAATAAGGCTATTATGCAATACTTGAATATAATCTGACATTCTTAATCAGTGCTCAAAATATTTTTTCAATGATAGGACGCAATGATGGATTATTTCATGAAATACATGATAGCCCTTAATGAAATAGTTTCAGTATCAATTTCTTATGTCCTATATGTTTCATAAGTTTGCCTTTTTTTCTTTTTATCAATTGCAGAACTAATATATCAACTAGATTAATGAATATAAATATGGTATTAAGAAGAAAAATAAAGATTAGGACATGTGGAAATTGAAACAAAACTCTTATTTCATGTCACATGCAATATGATAGTAGAAATTTCCCTTCAACATAAACATACATACAATGTTTCTAGAACACATGCTATAATGTTTCAAGATCAAATAATGACTGAATTATAGTCAAAATATTAAGACACTTTTTCTAATAATTCAAAAGATAAGATAGAACATCTAAAAGCTTTAACATGATGCCATAAAACATTATATAATTTCACTTAAATTGAATATCTTATATAAAATAAAAAATATAATTAAATTTTTTTAATGTATTTAATAATAATACACACATATAAAAAATTTGGTGCTTGGAAACATAATATTTTGTTGAAACATAGTTGCTGTTATCCCAGTTTTTTTAAATACACAATATAAAATTAACATACCTGATAAGAACGAATAATAGCTTGAACAGCCAGGTGATCATCAATGATCTTTTCATTAACAGGTATTTGGCTCAATTGTGTACCTCCACCAAGTGGTAATAATGCTCCTAATGGAACTTGGTTATGACTTGGAGCAAGAGAAGGAGGCGCCTGATATGCAAGACCTGGTGCAGCTCCAGCAGTACTACTGCGAAAAAATGAGTCCCAAGACTATAAAAAATAAAAGTAATAAAGTTCATAAAAAATTACAGTTAATGTTTACTTCAATAACAAAGATAGATTCCATGAATTTACTACTAACCACATGTACACTATGAGGATCTTGTAGCCATGCATTATACATTTCTTCTACATAAGTGCTGGAACTGCCATTGAGAAAAGGTTCTGTGGCTACCTTGCTATACTTTCTAATTGGTTCGATAACTATCACCTGTGTGGTCCTTGTCAGAGGATGGCTTCGAACCAACCATGATGCAAACCTTTCAGGCCTGCACATTCGTGGCGCTAAAGGGGCCAATGTACTAAATAGGGTCCTTGCCTTATACATTTTTACCTGCAACAAATATTAGTATCTATATATATGGTCACTAGGTATCCAAAACTTATAAATCATATATTTATACATTATTTTATGGTATAACTAAACTATTTATATATAATTCATATGATTAAAACTATAAGTAAATAAGTACGTTATTATCTTTGAAATTGTATTGTACAAAGATCTCTATCTGTAATTATTCAGAAAATTAATAGTTTTTATTTAAAATTACTGGTAAATCTTTAGTGCTTTTATCAAATTTTATCGACTTTACTTCATATAAAGATCGGAAAAGGTAGATAATTATCAATAATACATAGAGCATTTAAAGGAAACAACATATTTCCTTAAACAATCCTTTTGTTACAAAACCATAGGATATGTTTGTGTAATAAGAACAAATATGCCCTATTGTTTTGTAAAAAAATTTTGTAATGAAGTCTTTTGCAAGACTTTAATCTATTTATAAAAAAATATTTTTAAATTTCCCTTTAATCTTAATTGTAGATTTCAGTTGCACAACCATGTATGATGTGCCAACTTTGAAACCTAGCACATGATGAAATCAATAACTCTAAGTATATGTATACCACTTACAATTGGAATGGAAGATACACATTTTTGAAAGTAATAATTAAGATATTGTTGTTGATAAATATTTCTTTGAAATAATATAAGTGATAATCTGCTGATATGGCATATCTAAATCTGTATGTCTACCCAAATTATGTTAATTAGAAATGTACATACATAGTTATATATTTTTCATGTATAAAATATACCTTCTTTTTATGCTCCTGAACATTAGCATGTTAGAGGTATACTTGAGAAATGATAAATATCCAAAAGATACTAACGTTACATTGCATATAAAACATAAAATATATATAATATTTGACATTTCTATAGTTTAATAACATTAAAATAATTTTTGTGTAACAGATGTTGTTAAAAAATGTACAAAGATTTTGCATAAGCTGAAGCTAAGATATTAATATGTATGGATATGAATTTAAGTACATTAACGGTAAAACAGGGAACATACATGTATACGCATTATAATGCAGACTGGTCTGCACAAATGACATAGTCTATCATAATGAATGACTAATGTAAGACAGATAAGCTAGCAAGAAAATCAAAACACATTAAGGAGATTCATAATAAACTCTTTATATTCAACTTTATATTGATTATATGACATGTTACAAAACATAAGTAGATATACACTTAAAACAAAAATATTAGGTTAGATTATAATTTATAATATCAAAATTCAATGTGTCACTAACACTAATTATGGTATTATATTGTGTCACTCATATTGAAGTTAACAAAAACTATTCATATTAATTACGGTATACAGACGATAACGAATTATCTATTATTACAACATCAGTAACCGGTGTGTATATCAATACGTACTTACAATTACTTCATATAGTAGTTTTAGTAAAAAATAAATAGCAAAGGATTATTAAAATATATTTCTAGTTTTTAGAACAGTTATGCAAATAAGAAGCTATCCTTTGTCAATTAGACAATTTTAGAAACATATGACATTTGTCCGAAAAACGTGGTCAAACGTCAATTTTTTGGCATACCGATAGGGATTAGCAAGAACAAATGAATCTAAGAATCTTATTAAAAGTGAAACTACGAAAAAAAAAGTGCAGAATTTACGATAGATTTCTAAATATCTATTGCAACTACACAATTACATTTATATCTACATATATGAAAGATAATATTTTTCATTTGAACACAATCATATTGTAGGTTATTTAATTCAATCATTAAAAATATTTTATTATTGATGGGTTAATATGAAAATATAAAATAAATGTTAAAAGTTATTAAGGAGCTTTTCTAAAAAAAAAAAAATACGAAAGAAATAACTATATCTCTTAAGTCAGGTGACTATTTTCGTCTGGTGCAATAATTTTACGTAATCAAAGGTGTCATGAAACAAGATTTCAAGAAAGAATAATATTTATTATTAGAACTGATGTTCTTTATAAAGCGATCAACAATTCTTCGTAGAAATCACAATTATTTTTCGTTAATGTCATAATTAAAAGTCAAACATAAGTGAGATACAAGTCTACGTACCTGATGTTAATGCAACAACGATGACAGGCCATCCACCATTTACAACTCAGGATTAGACCGAACTACGTCTTCTTAAAGTACAACATATCTATAAGCAAGAAACAGACTTCAGCGCACCTAACGGCCAAATATTACAAACCAGTATTACAGTAATTCAATTTAAAAATTTACCAGAGATTTCCCTATTCTAGATTTTTCTTTTTCATTTTAAACTTATCTTTGAATTTAATTATCTCTGAGTATTTTTAGATTGTTGTAACACTTGCATAGTCTTATAATTAAAAAGTATGATTTTTATTTATATTTATTGCAAACATTTTTGCATTCTACTTGTCTAGAAATAAATTTGATTGTCGTTTAATATTAAAAAATCTATAGGTAACTTTTAAAACAATTTAATACTTTTACAATTTGATACATTTAATAAAAATCAAATGCTTTAGTTAATAATAACATTAGAATAATAAATGTAATTTTTAAAATGTTTGAAAAGTTAAATGAGAGTCAATATTAGAGCGGGTAATATATATTTAAATATTTTACGAGCTTTTGTAAGAAGCTGACTAAAAACTAAAATTTTCCCTTAAACGATTTTCTTTTAATGAAAGAAGAACGTGTTGGAAACAAAAGATATATAAGTAAAAATGTAATCGATAAACAATAAAAACGTAACCTGTGAGTTCTTCTTCTTTGAATTTTTTATAGATTTCTTTTAGTTTTATATTATTACAAATTTCTTTTATCCATCAAAAAACTTTTATTATTAATCTTACTAATGATGGTTGTTTGATAATTAAACTATGTATAATAATTAACTAAAAACAAAATATGGATGTTAATTACAAGAAAAAATATTACACTGGTAATTATATATTTTGCATACGTGATTTAAATATATCAAAATAACTTATATTAATCTGTATATTATATTTACACTACTGTAATAGAAATAATTTAATTTAATTATGTTGAGTTTTATTCATTTAGATGTGAAAAATGTAAAACAATGGTTCTATTCTACAAAAGAAAGATGTGATTCGTTAAAATCTCATATGAAATATATGAAAATGTTATATCATGATATGCCAAAAATACAAGAAACTAAAAAGACTTTGTGTGATCCAAATTGGCAAAATTGTAAAATAAAGACTTCTAATAATGATGAAACTATAGTTTCCAGACAAGTGAATTGTAATAATTCCTTGGAAAAATATTCTGGTACGCTGTGTATGTTTGTAAATGAAAATGATGCAATAAAATGCAATAAAACATTTTTTTCACTGTATATTCTTTTATTATTGCGAACTATAAAAAATAAATTCAAATGCATTCTCTATGTTACAGATGATAAGATCCACAAGGATAAACCTTTCATAACTTCAAATTTAGCCAATATTTTATCAGAAAATAATCTGCAGAAGAAAGAAGAAGAGAAAGAAAAACAAAAGAACTTAAGTAAACAGAAAGGAACAGAAACTGAATTATCTTCGATTACACTTCAAACTTATGCTATTCCACAGAACACACAATCAAGATCGTTACTAGCAACTCAGAAAGATAACATAGCAGTATGTATATTGTGTTTAAGTTATGAATATATTTGATATGCATTCTAAATGAAGTTGTTCTTCATAACTATATTCATAAAAATCTTATTAGCAGTGTGAAGAACACAATTACAATTGGCAATTCCCATATCAAAAGCATCTAACAGAATATTCTACAGAATTAATAGGAAATAATGAAACTTTAACCAAATCTTTTGAACAATTAACTCTGGATAATCAAAATAGCTATTTACTTCAAGAATCATTTTCTGCAAAAGATGATATTAAACTAAATATTTCTGGTAATGTTAAAGATGGATCCGTGGATAAAAGTAAAGTCTCTACAAAAAACGAAAAAAAAGAAAAAGCTATTTCTTCAGCATTATCAAGCAAGAAAGGCTCCTTATGTAAGCTAGATGACATTGTTCCATTGAAGATTAAAAGGCGAAGAAAAAAAATACACTGTTCTAATTCACGGAGTACTGTAACTACAAGAGATACAATTTTTTTAGGAAAGAAGGATACAAAAAAACGAAAACAAAAAAGTATCATATAAAGATGTTCATTTGAAAACTTCATATTGATTTTTATGTATATTTTAGATAGTGTAAGTAATCGTCATACATTCAAGTCTCAACAAACATCTAATGATGTAGTGGAAATTTATCATAATGCAGCAGCAAAGAGTGGTAGCACATCTGCTATTCCTAGTAAACATTCAAAACTTGAACATCACATGAACTATATTAACATATTAACATCTTCAGCTATGAATAAACAACAAAACATATCCATAAAACCAAAATATGAAGATAATAATTATCAAAATGTTAGTGATGTTAACGTAGATTGTTCCCAAAGTTATTCTCAAAAGCAACATCAAACTGGTCAGAAAACAGTGTAAGGACTCATGGTAGTGGACTCGTGATATTATATAATATCAAATATAATATTAACTTCTATTTTCAGAGGAAGGATTACAATTAATAATGATCTAAGTAATAATTTGAAAATTTCAACCAGTCCTGCATGTACCATGGAAAAGTACAATTCGCATCAGTGTCAACATGCAATTATACAAGCATCATATTGCGATCCAATAGTTACCCATAATTATGAAATGCCAACATTAGCTTCTAAATTAAAGAGAGCCAATCGTTCATATTTCGGTAGATTCAACTTTCAAAATATACCCTTTGTAGTGGGTACTTCTGTAACCCCAAGTCATAATTTAGGTTTAAATATACAGCAAGTATGTTATTAAATATAAAAGTAAGCTATCCTTATTGTTACAACCTTTCTTTATTCAAAAGGTTTTGAGCATTATGAAAACAAGGCAAATTGCTGCAACAGGAGTGACACCTCTTCTTATTCGTAAAATTAGCAGAGGTATGAAGCCTGCATCTGTTCTCATAGAACAGATAAACAATCAACAGAGTAAACTGTCTCATATAAATTCCCAAATGAATAATATACATATACAGAAAGAAAATTTGTTTATGAATAAAGGTGATCATTTATTAGAAAATGAAAATATGTTTTTAAAATATGATAGGAAAGGAGTAAGTAATTTAAACGTAAATTTAAAATCAAATATTGAGCAATATCAGAATTTACAAAAAGGAATTAATGGCAGTGTAAATAAATATGGGAATTTTCATAAGAAAAAGGTTTGCTTAGTAGACAATATTAAATGTAATATCATTGGATATCATTCATCTTTCATTTCAGAACATAAAAATATTTCTTGTTATTTACAGGATACTAGATCAGAGAATCAATTGAATACACTGAATACAATACTACATGTAACAGACAATAAAATGTTGAAATTGTTTGCTTCCCAACAAAATGTAAACACGAAGATGGAAAACCCAGAAATGCAATCCAAAATATATCAGGTAAAGTTATCTAGATGAACAAATTGTTTAAAAATATTAATCTAGAACACATTACAGGGCAATATTTGTGATAAACACATTTCTAATACCTCAACAGTTAATCATTCTCAAGATTCTAAAGGAATAAAAGAAGTTCTCATTAACCTTCATGATCAGTTCGAGGAAATGAACACGTAAGTTAAGTCAACTAATGATAAAATAAAACTCAGTAATCTATATTAATCTAATATTTCTTAACATATGTACACGCACTATAGAAAATATGAAAGATTACAAGCAAAAGCAAAAAAATACAGTGATAAAGATTTAGAAGAAGAAATATTACGTTTAGAAAAAGAATTAAGCATTAAAGAAGATGAGATAAATGCTGTTGTTAACTTGTATAAAGAGGTAAGATTATTTTGCAGACTTTTTATTTACACTTAGACTAAATCGTGATATTTTACAGTTTATACACAATACCGATATTTATAAAAAATGTTTTGACGTTTTTGATCCTAGGTGATGTCATTAAAACATCAAATGAAATTATTACAAAAAAAGAACAGTTATGTTTGTATATCAACTGAAATTCCACTGGGATCAGATAAATTGTACGCAGCTATGCCATTTACATCAACTAAATCTAATGCATCAAATGGATCAAATTTTCAGCAAAGACTTTTTCACAAAAGGGGAAACAGTGCTGTCACAAGGGAACCTATTTCTCTTCGTCTAGCTGGCCTCTTACGGCAAATTCAAACATTTCAGAAGCAATTGAAACTGACATCATGGTAACAATACATTGTGGATCATATTTATCACGTAAGCTAAAATCATTAACAAATTTGTTACATGATATTAATTGAAACTATTTTTTATGTAGTATTGTCATAAAAAGTGGTCTGAAATTTGATAAAACATGATAAACACATATAAAGTATAATGCAAATAAAATTTGTAATATCTTTTCTTAAGTAAGCAATTGCGTGGTCCCAATAAGAGATTTGTTTCTTATCACTATAATGCTTAGAAGATTATTAATCTAAATATTAAAATATAAAATATGCACTATAAAAGAAATATCAAGGATTTTGTTAAGGTTATTCAGTATAACGAAAACAATATTTTTAGCAGATCATATTTTTCTTTTATTCAATTCTACATGCTACTTGTTATAACGACTAATAGATTTGTTTAGTTTCGTATATTGATATACGCCCTTGCTTTTCATCTATACATACCGTTTATACGTATATACACAATTTCATGTTTTCAAACGCTGCAGAATAATTAAAATTGTTGTTTATTTATTTTTTATTTTTACCTTTAATATTTAAATACACCGTCAAGAGCGAATTATTTTTACGAAATAATTACGTAGCAAAGTAATTACGAAGCAATTTATATTTTTCGTAAACGAAATTTCAATCTAATAGTGGCAAAAATATTTATCTTATAAGCGATTATACAAAATCACACATCAACAGATATGTCTCTTGTACTTTATGTACGAGATCTATTTCAGAAAACGTTAATAGAAAATGTTATTTTACTCGCGAAGCAGTATCTCTTTTTTACTTTTATCATAAAAATTAATACACATCCAAAATTGATTGAATATCTTATGATATCTATGATGTTTAATATAAAATTAGTGTTTTTAAAAGACTAATAAAATATAACGAGTCTATTTCTGCAAATATATTCGTAAATAGAACAATAAATTTGAAAATCGTGTGAAAGGAAATTAATCGTTAAAATATAGTTTTGTTGAATTATTAAAAAATACAAAAAATTGTAAGCTTTATTAAATTAAATTAAATTATTCGGGTTTTTCACTTTTGATTTTTCTACTTCAGTCGCTCTTTCTCTTTCTTTTCTTTTTTTTTCGTATAAAAGAATGTAACGTTACTTAAATCACTACTTTTATTTTACGATCTTTTAAACAGATCATCGATCTCGATTACCTTCTACGAAGGAGATGACCGAAAACATTTCCTCACGTCAAGAAATCGTTTCTACAAAAAAAAATGAAGTCCTTCTCACACACACTCTCCCATATTAACATAAATAATATATCTCTCATATTATATCACAGACTAAAAAATGCTTTGGTCTAAAAAATCTTTTTCTGTTTCATTAATTCCGCATATTTTAATTCAGCGGGTAAATTTTATAACAAATGTCGACTGGATCAATGCAATATTAAAATATTCAAAGAAATCAGATTTTTCATACGAGTGTGCGAAATGGATTAGCGCTAAAGAATTGGGGCCGCCATAATTTTATTTGTAACAAAAAAAGCATAGATTAAACCAAGATATGTTGCAAGGAACCAATTGAAACTACGCATATAATATTCCAGCAATTTTTTATAATCAATTTAAAAATTTGAACATCGGTTGATTTTAGTCAAGATTTAAAATCATATACATATATGTATAAATATATATTAATTTATAGAATATTTCCTACATTGTTTTATTTTTTAGTTCTTAATACATAAGTACTAGTTAAGCTCTGTAGTTCGTGTTTGCTGCAAAATCATAATATTAAAAACGCGAACCCCTTCGGCGCACTTCCATGTTGCTAAAATTCGCAAAGCATTTCTTTCGTTTGATAAGATTAAAACTGAAATTTTAGCACCTTCGTTTAAGACGCTTTATCAAGTTGAATTTTAAGGCTACTGTTTATATACGTCATACCTGCATTATATTTCAGAATAATTGCCTTAAAATTTTACTTGCACAAATATAAAACGGAAAAATTAACGAGGTTTTAATGAATATGTTTAATACAGCTATAAGACTGTAACAGTTTATAGTACTCTACAATTATAACATGTGATATTTCTTACAAGGTACTTACATTACAAATAACCCCACAGATCCGTTCTTTACTCTCAACATTCAATATGATGATAATCTTCGACTAATGAAATAAATATCAATTTTAGTTTAAATAATGTATAATCTAGAATCTAGATATCTGTTCTTTCTATTTTCATTCAATTGATGTATTAGCTTTTAAAGAAGATGATATCCTATGTCATGTAATATAAAAAAAGATATAAATTTGTTAAAAGTAGTAATTTGAAAATGGCAATAATATTATTAATCGATAGAGTACAAAGATGTACGTAAATATATAATGCCTACTAAAAAAAGAAATCGACATACAATGTATTCGTTAGATTCGTTTCAATTATGAAATTATTTTCATAATTTGTCACTGTTCGTCTTTAATACTTCTTTTGTAGTTTACTTTTGCATGTTAGCATCCATTGATTTATAGCAAGATACGTACATATAATAATTTTTCAAGCAATAATTCATTTCTTTATGTCTTTGTTCTTTTTTTACATACTCAACACTTAATCAAACATAAAGAAATGCACAAACACGGAAAAATATGATGCAATATACCTGTATATGCAAATAATATAAAATAGGAAGAAGTAAATTTTTTAAAATTTCTATTAAAATGTGACAAAATTTTAAATAACACTGGTAGAAATATGTAAAATGGAGCAGGTCAGTGGCATGTTTTTCTTTAATATTTTTTTATGTGATGTACTTATTCGTATAAATTGGCAGTTTACAATAACCATGCAATAAGCATTTCCTTACTTTATTGAATCTGACGTTGAGTATTTGAAGGAAATTGAATGCAAATCGACAGATTGTTTATAACGCGATAGCCACTGTTACTTTCTAACTATTAGTGTTTAGAGTTCAGAATACTAACCTGGTACTAATTTTATTATTTATTATCGTATGATATCATTTTATAATATGCACTTCACTGAGTCATTAAAATAACAAGAGTCTTATCAAAACAATCTAGTTAATTACAATAATTGAAATTGTCGTTGAAAATATTTCGTACAAATATCATATTACACGCAATAAATATTTTTATCAGAATTAAAGGTAAATTAATTTATCAATGTACTGATTTCAGTAACTGAGATTTCAGTATATGAGTAGCTGAGAATAGAGTTTTGCGTATATGTTCTTATATCGGTTTGACATTTTGATTTAAAATAGATCGTTGGCCAATTATAATCAATACATACGAAGTCAAAGTATTACAGCCAGAGACAGCCTCTCCATTCTTCTCTTAAAATATTTTGATTTGTGGATAAATTCAAATTATCAGACATATATACTAGTGTCTCGTTTTAATATCCTTCATTTTGGATAGATGTTTTTTGTTGCCTCCTGTTGCACAATAACATTTCTTATGAATGTTGTATGAAATTTCGGTTTTATAATAACCACTGCATATATTTCGGATGTTTTATAATGTTTGAAGTTTTCTTTGTTGTTAGATGTATGTAAATTTCAAGATATTCATTAAATACTGCGTCAAGCGTTTTTAGCTACTAGAGCATCGATCAGTCGAAGCTTTGCTTTAGCCTGCTTATATGATTCGTAAACGGTTGTGACTTGCGGGCCACGATCTTCTCTTTGCATTCTACGGCCGGCACGAGCTTCGAATTGTGCTTCTAATTCTTTTAAAGCACGTCGCAGACGCTTTTTCTCTTCTCTGGTTAATTTCTGTTGTACCAATAATTCCTCTCTAAAATCAAATTAAGTAGTTGTTAATACCTTTCTAGGAAATAGATGTTAGTGAATTATATATACTAAAAACTTACTGTGGAAGTGCGTGAAGACTTTCGTTGTTACTACGACTTCCTTCGCTACTGCTGTGCTGACTATCACTATCAGTTGGTAATTGATCTACCGAATCTATACAATCCAAAATACCTCTATGTGACATATCAGGTTCACTAGCTCTCCTCTCTGTATCAGATGGATTGTTAGGTAAATTAGATGATGTAAAATCCATTGCTTCATGTTCCAAAATAGTAGCCAACTCTGAAATGCTATCTTTATTTTTGCTCTGTAAGAAAAGCAGAAAGAAAGTTTAAAGATATATGTACATACATACAATTATATATATATATATATATATATAATTAAGATTATTATTAGATTTATAAAATATGTCGCTTACCACGCCTGCTCTAATAAGTAATCTTTTTAAAGTTCTGTATTTATCGTATAAAGATCGCACGACAGCTCTATCTTCTTTAGAAACTGGCCTCCCAAAAGTATTCTCGATATGAAGCAAAGCTTTTTGAACAGCAGTTTTTTCATCTATTAATTGTTCATAAGTTAGTTCTTCCATATTCTCGGGTCTATTATATTTCAATCTCTTTTCACTTAATTTTTTTTCTATTTCTTTTATCATCTCTTCCATCGAAACTGTTCTAGATTTTTCTTGGCTGTTATTGTTGTTTGTCGGACTACCGTTAGTTGTTGTTCTTGTTTTGTTATTTGCATTAGCTAATAGCGCGCTCACCGGATCTTCCTTTAATAACTTATGCTCCTTTCGCAATTTACTTAATTCTGTACACAATCGTTTGATGTCCTTGTTGCTCATCTTATCAGAATGACTTGGACGATAACCAAAATTTTCTTCAAATTCGTCTTCGTATTTCTTTATCTTTTTTTTCAAGCCATTTATATACTTGGTTAAATTTTTTAAACCAAGCTCTGCGATATTCGGAGCATTAGGTTGCATTTCATTTTCAGAATAAAAACGTCTAGGTAGTAACAAAGAATTTCTTGGAGAAAGCATAGCTTCTACTCGTGCATCGGCAGCTTCGTCCTACAAATATTAGATTGATATGTAATATTGTCATTGAATATAATTGAGCTTAATATCCTAGTTTTGTTTACATTTTCTTGTCGTTGAAAAGTCCAGTTAGTTAGGCTGGGGTTATTTAGATCTTCATGGCTAACTGTTGGAGGACGAGCCGGCGATGGCGATCGGCTCGGTCCACTGCTCAACATTTCCAAAAAACTTTGTGCTGGAGATCCATTGCAGCTATTAGGATTCGATGATACATAAATATTATTGGTTTCCTCTTCGTTTTCCTAACGGAAGAATTTTTGTTTCAATTTAATACAAATTCTATAGATTCATTTTTGTTACATGTCACATGTAAAGAACAAATAGAAATTTTACCTTACTAGAATTCTCTGCGTCTGTAGCTTTATGCACCCTCCTTCGTCGAGCCTGCCTTCGTCCTCTCGGAGTAATACTTCGACTGAAACGTTCGCTGCTTCTCAATTTCTCGGCATCGCATTCAAATTTTTCTGTTTCTAAAGCTGTCTCGCACGGTGACGAAGTTGGTGGAGTTTTCTTGGATACAGGTGAAACATTTGTTCTTTCATGTAAGGGAAGACTTCCGCATCTCTGTAAATAAAGTACCTTACATGTGTAAAACTCAATTTAAAAGTAATAAATATTACTTGCATATTGGAGAAAACTCACCACACCATGACCCATGTCTTGTCCGAGCTGAGATAAAATATGCAAATGTTTTTCACTGTTAAAATCTTCGTGACTGCTCACACGTCTAATCGTGTCCGTGGTTTCAGCGGGACTTTCAAGAACACGCTCCTCGCTACTACTCCTAAAAGTGTTCGATTCGTGAGAGAGAATAGGAGAAGTCAAACTAGTCTTATATATAATCTTTATAACTTCGTTAAAGCATTTTCTTTCTCCGTTTGTTTATCGTACCTTATCAGCTTTCGTTCTTGACAACAGGATTCGTGACGTTCTTTACGCTTACGCGGTTTCAGCGCGCAAAGCAACGACGCTTCTTCAAAATCTTTTGGTTCGTCCTTTGTATCCTTGCAAATCTTACAATCACTTGCAGAGATCACGCCGTTCACCACGTTATCTCGGATGCTGAAAACAAACCCATCAGTAGAGTTAAATGCTCCTATTAAAGTGCTACTCCTTCTATTCTACTAAAGTATGATTGATAAAGGAATCCGAAAAATACTCTATATAAATCAGAATTCTATAAACACAATAAATAAAAGGACTAAGTCAAGATTTTATGTTATGA
Source organism: Bombus breviceps (assembly GCA_014825925.1). Taxonomy (NCBI): domain Eukaryota; kingdom Metazoa; phylum Arthropoda; class Insecta; order Hymenoptera; family Apidae; genus Bombus; species Bombus breviceps. The sequence continues at coordinate 2,343,105 of CM026188.1, read as the reverse complement.
TATTATGAAAGATATTTTAGTAATAGTAGTAGTAGTAGTAGTGGTAGTAGTGGTAGTAGTGGTAAGTAGTGGTAATAGTGGTAGTAGTAGTAGTAGTAGTAGTAGTAGTGGTAGTAGTAGTAGTAGTAGTAGCAGTAGTAGTAGTAGTGGTAGTAATAGTAGTAGTAGTAGTAGTAGTGGTAGTAGTAGTAGTAGTAGTAGTAGTAGTAGTAGTAGTGGTAGTAGTAGTAGTAGTAGTGGTGGTAGTAGTAGTAGTAGTAGTAGTAGTAGTAGTAGTAGTAGTAGTAGTAGTAGTAGTAGTAGTGGTAGTGGTAGTAGTGGTAGTGGTAGTAGTAGTAGTAGTAGTAGTAGTAGTAGTAATAGTAGTAGTAATAGTAGTAGTAATAATAGTAATAATAATAATAAAAGATGAGGAAATTGCAAGTGAGTCACCGGTTCTTGCGCTAATGTGCTTTTTCACGAGAACAATACTGCTAAACCAAAACTTATATTAGAAACAAAGATAGACCTAATGCAGTGAGAAACAAAATGTGCTTTACGAAATTAAAGTCCTCAATCTTGTTATACACATTGTAACATTCCTATTTTTACACACGCTACTTTATCCTTCGTTATACGCGAGGGATTGGAAAATTCCATTGCCACGCCAGTGAGGACCGCCTCGATCAGAATGTACAAAAAATTAACCATGTTGAACGAAATAATCGAAACGTAAGATAATTAAAAGTAAGAGTGTATCGAAAGAAAGAGTAAGAGAGAAGTTCGTAATACCTTTACATAACATTTGAAAAATTAACATGTAGATACTAAATAAGTGGTATTAAAAGCTATAGTAAGAATAGACATACAAAAGTTTCAAAAATCAAACGAAACATAACTTTTTTTAATTTTAATTCTAAAATATTAAGATGTAAATAAAAAGATACCATGCTACAAAATTTCATATTTTTGTTTAGATTCAACTTGTCTGGCAGCACCCAATGCATCGTTGGGAAATTGAAAAGTTACATACTTGAGTGAGTCGAGTCGTTCTTTCAACAAGAGAAAAAAGGTACGGTGGACTGTGATCGATCAGCGTTAGAGAGAAATGCCTTTGAGAACGCCAACCACGAGGTAGGTCACGTCAGTACGAGTTTTATTGTGCTTTCCTGGTGAGATTTTTCTCACTGTCCCATGGAAACACATTCAGATTCGACAATGTAACGACGTTATTTTCGCCACAGGTACAGAAAAGCACATTCAAGGTACATCGACGTTTATAATCGTCCCAAATGATATTTTATATTGTATGTACATATCCTAGTGGCGAATGAATAAAGATAAACAAGATAAAAAGTGAGAACAGACTAACAATTAAATTAAAAAGAGAAAATATTTTTACCAGAATTCTAATGTAAGGAACTGCTTCCTCTTAAGCTACGTATTTTAAATCAGGGTGAGCTGTTTTATCGATTAATCGTAAGTAACAAATTGTCGGCATATCCGTTAAAAGGAATCGATTAAAAAACTTCCAGTAATGCAAGGATTATTTAGCAATGAAGTACGTAAGAAATACACCTTCGTGTCCTCAGAAATAATTAGTATCCTTCGTAGTACATATTTACCACGAAAGCAAAGAAAAGTTGCATTTTTATGGATGCTTTTTTAGCAGATTTTAATAAAACCGCGAGATCTCGTATCGCGCTGACATTACATAACAACACATCGTATATTCCTATTTTCAGACTTCTTTCTTAAATCGAATTACCTCTTACGTTAATATCATGCAGGATTAAGTTGTATAATTTGTCACATTAAATGGATCAACTTGTTAGCCTTGTTGTATTTTTTCAATACTTGGAATTGACCAATTGCGACCCGTCTATCTGTATTTTTAGAAAAGAATTTCCGTTGGAAAGAAGTATGAACATGAAAATATAAGAAGAGGAATCGTCGATAAATACGGAAAACGGGAAAGGAATCGACCCTTTATTTGCATTTGTTATGTTGGTGATGCGTGCAAACAAACTTACTGTACGCGTATCCCTTTTGTAGTAGAAGTTATTCATGTAATCACGAACACCAACTTTCTTTTCCAATGGCGGACCACCGGCGCGAACACAAGTCTCTCGGCGATTCGATGGAACATTTATAGTCGTCTGCTTGTAGAACTAGACGAGAGAGCGTTCTCAGTCGACTCGTACGCAAGAAATGCGAACACTTTTCGATCGAAAGTTCCAAAGAACTACTGTCGTTCACAACGAACAGACAACACTTTATTCCCGCATAATTAGTCAAGATATATGTCTGCTGATTCGTATGAAAGTACACGTTTATAAGTCGTGAGTCTAAACACAGAACCTAGAATTTTCGAGGGAGAAATTAGTCGGATTCACGTTCACAAACGCGTGCGTTGCGCGTTGCACATTGCACGTTGCTTCCGATTCGTTGGTACGCGTTGATCGAATTGAAGTTTCGAACAGGTCAGAAATTAGACTGCGGCTGTTGCCGATCGACTCTTCTCTATATTCTGTTCCTTCGACTGACACCGATCTTGTAGTTCGTCTTTGCGCGTGACGCACGCGACTTCCCGAGCGTTACTACTTACTGTCTATCAACCGTGAGTGTATATACAGCGAGTATACATGTAATACACGTGACAGCCTCTAGAATCGATCGAATGGAAACTCTTTCTCTATCCATATTCCCGTTGACTCATGTTTGTCGGCACTGGTTACGCGTTCGTAAAATTGACCATAATTAACATAGGAATTTCACCCAAACTCCATAGATCTGTTGCAATGCTTCACACGCTAAACTACACAGAAGCCACTACGGTGGCTGCTTTCCTATGCTGCACCGGAAGAAACAAACCCTTCGAAACCGGTTTGGAGCTTGTTGTCACTAGCAATATCGTGATTAACTTATGAGTATAGTTTCGACACGAATCCTACTCTTTTAAGACAATATAAAATACTTTTATCTAATAAATGAGACTTTGTAATTTACATGGCAACCATGATAGCTCGATACCCAGTGATTCCAACGATGCCCCTAACGACGACTTCGTCGATCCCTACGATGACTTATAATTTATGACAGATAATTCATGAATTAATCCCAATTCTTTCTTCCATACGTGCAATAATATAACCGCCTCTATCGAAATGAAATAAGATTAAAATCAGTTTCTTCGTTAGTATGAAATTGTATTAAATGACGATCTATAACAAATGTAACATGGATATCTGCGACCGCATGTTTGACACCTTGACGTCAACGAAACATTATTTTTGGTCGACGATGTATGTACATTTAGCACGGAGCTACATCGTAAAATCACTAGTAATAGAATACCAATGATTTTTAGGTAAACTCGTTCGATAACGTTTGTCAGTCGACATTCTCTTTTGAAAACTTGTCGTTTACTTATTTACCAAAATAGCCGAAAGATCGAAGATAAAGTCGAACTGCATGTGTATGAACGATTCCATTTGTATGCTAAATACATATATACTTTGCCAACTTTCGTGTAGAGGGATCTCGATTGCTGAACTATTTTCGTTGGTAGGCGTGTTTCTTGCTGAAACCGGCTTGTGCCAAACGGCTCTTCCTTCAACAACGGATACATAACACGTAACTACGTAACGATTCTATGTATGTATTTGTGCATGGTTATGGTTGTGTTTAAGATGGACGAAACTTATTAAGGAGGATTACGTCATTGTTGGATCAGTGCCTCGAACGACTAGACTGCGTGATATACATATGTTGCAAACGCATCGATTATAAAACACAATGACTCGTGATTCATGATTACTTTAGAGCTTATAAACGCGTATGATTGATTCAGGCATCTCTAAATCAGTCAATAATAATTTTTACTTGGGATAGACAAAATAGGTTAGACAAAATGGGACAGGTGTCCGTAGTATCTTGAACGAAAAACATATTTACGATTCTTCTACGTAAAAATTCAATTTTTTGTAAAGTAGCAAACAATAAAAGTGAACGCTATTTTCTTTCTTTTCTCTAATTTTCGTTTATCGATGAAATTTGTCTTTCTTCAGGACGAGTGGGAGCAGCCGACGAATCTTGGATTTCAAGGTTGATAAGAATTAATATAGGATTTATCGTAGTCCTGTTTTCCAAGAGAGAACTTGATGATTTCTCTGCCTATAATTTTTAACAATTATCGAAGATAACAGTTAAGAATTTTTTATCCTAACCTGTCCTTTGATTTGATAACTTATGCAAAATCATGGTCTACAACTTTACGAAAAATCAGCAAAAACTTTATTTGCCGCAGTTTCACACGAATCGATGGCTATTAACGAGTTTAAGCGTTCATCTCGATAAGCATAAAAAAACAGGTTTTTCTCCGTATTTTTTGTCGTACTAAACAGTACATTGTTAGTTGAATAACACGAACCGCGTGACTGGAATGATCTCTTCAAGCTAAATTGAGGAACTACGCACTTTGGTGGTAAAGTTAAAATAATTTTAGCTAAAATATCTGGGTAAAGTTTCCACGCTATGAAATGACATAGAATACACTAAATCCAATGTTAAGGATGTTTCGTACATATAAAATAAGGCAAAATTTATTTATATATTTGCAATTAATGTTTGAATTTGATGAGAAAGAGACAGTAGGTTAAAGAAATTTTTAAGTTTTCGAGTCTGAAATAAAAATATTTCTTTTGGCTTGCATGTAAATGTAACAAACTCGTCGTTATATAAATAAACATAAGAAAAAACCTTGTTACTGTTTTATTCTTGCTTTTTTTTTCTTTTTGCGCAAACGATGAAAGTACTTACGTTAATAAATTACTCATTATTAAATATAATACAATATATATATATATATCTCGAATTTTAATCGTACTTTGTCTCTTTGTCATACGATATGTATCAACGATATCATTGACCAAACCATAAAAAAACAGAGACGATACGTTGCATTATACGTATCTATCATACGAAGGTATTAATACGAGGAGGCATTACTGAAATAATGCAATCATATGGATCGAAAACATCCGACATTTTATTACGTATTTAATGCGAGAAAAGAAAAATGCTAGCCGAAAAAAATTTTTGCGACGTTTCCTTTTTTTATGGTTGCAGCTGAAAGCGCTAAAATCGATCTAAAACGCATACCTGTGATATTGATATGCAAGAGCACGTGGCGTATACCTTGAACGTTAATCGAAAAATAAGTATAAGACAAAAGGAAGTATCGACTGCGTTTTCAAGAACGTTCGTCGGTATTGAATTATTCCAACAAGATCAAGGATCGATACGTATGCTTTAATAGGAAGCGAGCATAATTTGCGATAATGACGATATCGAATATATGTAATAAAAATAAGTTTACAAAATACAAGGTGCTTAATGTTATTTTGAGAACTTAAAGTGACTTAATGTTAATATCGTACCTATTTGTACGTAGAACCGTAGGAAATTGAACTATACACGTGAGCGAACACGAGCCAAGAGTTTTAAGACGTGCTAACATGTAATTGCAAGCCGACCGATTGGATTTCTTTATGAGATAACGCTGATAATAACGCGATTTATAATTACTTTGGAATTATATTCTCTTATAGTTAAAATTACGTGTATTTTAAACTTATCTTGTCTTTATCTTTTCTTTTTTTTTTTTTATTGGTCAGAATTAATTAAAAATATAGCCGTTGAATCACGATAATGCGGTTTATGCATATTTATGTTCAATAATCATATGGCCTAGATAGTCCAAACCTGGCATTGGGCCACAAAATTGGTTATCGCGATATTTATTTAACAGGTTCAGCAGGTTTTCATTTGACCAATTTAACATGTCTACATCTTACAGCAAATGCATGCACTTAGAAAAGGTAAGAAAAAAGGTGTGTGTGTGTGTGTGTGTGTATATATATATATATATATATACACACATGCAACTTACCAATCTGGAAAAAGCACAGATGCTTCGGCTAAGATATCACGAAGAAGGGTGGTTGCAGGTGGAACATGAGGTAGAATTACAGGGGCGAACACTCCGCAAACGCCGGCGCTACGTCCATGTTTAGCTTCGTACTTGCTTAGGTAAAGAGCCAAGTAACCAAGCAAACGATAGTGGGAAGTTGGCAGAGTCGACAGTAGCTCTTTCGTTAAATTAATCCAACAGTCATGATCGTTAGCGTAATTCTCTGTGAACAAATGGTTTATGATTTTTTCTTTTCAAATGAGCATGTTACATAGAAAGAAGTGAAAAAAAAGGGGGCAGCGCGCTAGGGTAATTAAAGTAACGGATGCTTACGGGCATGAATGGACAATAGCCTAGCTACAAGGGTTGATGGTACAACAGGTTGCGGTAATTCTTTTAGATACTGGCGAAGAAGCGTTGCCGCAGTCGGGGGACAGGCTGCTGTTTCTAAGTCAGCATCTCCTCTTCTCTCAAACGCGGCCCTCAATCTTTCTGCCAGTCTTGGGCTTCCACCGGACAGACGGAACACCGCGGCGCTTTGGAATCCATGAGCTTCGATATAATTACACAATCGGTGCACCACAAAAGGCACACCGGTGTCGAGGTATGGCTCGATCGAATCCAGTCGAGTACCAAAGACTCTGGTAGATCCTGCGTTGCGTCTTAACAACGATACTGTCAGAACGCGTTTCACTTTCGCTAAACGGGATTCGTCCTTGAAAATAATTGAATTTCAGCATAAATTATCGACATTTGAAAAACGTGAAACGTACTTAATAAAGGAAATTACCTTGTCGTGAACTTGTCGAGATCGTGTAGGACTCGACGAAGATCCATGATGATGATGGTGGTGTTGCTGATGATAGTAATGATGATGATGATGATGATGATGGTGGTGGTGGTGGTTGCTGTGGAGATGGTGATGATCTTGCTGAGGACGTCTCATCCCACTTTGTCTACAACGCGAGCCGCCGCCACCGCCGCCGCACTGATTAAATTGACAATTTTTTTTTGTCTTTATTAAGCTAGTTTACCAATATCAAACGAATAAAGTATACCTTTATTGCGTTGAACTAGCAACTGTGTAACTTTTAACCGTTTAACGTCTACTGCAAAGTTGCGTTTCACGATAAATCTAACAGAAGACAATACGCCTCTGTCGATGAGAATTCGATACCGATCGAACAATGGACTTTGCGATATTCAATCTCTCAAGAGTAGGTTGATCGATAAACTTTTTATGCTATGCGCTTCTTTAATGTACATCAGGACAACGACGACGATCGCTCTATCTGAGATCGTATATCGGATGGTATCAATGACGAATCGTCTGTCTTTGAACGTTTACCGAAATTTACTATAGAAATTGTTAAAAACTGCAAACTCACAATACACTCCCTCGCGACCCTCCACAGGTTGAAGTAAATGGAGTTCAGCCTGGATACTACTTCGAGTTACACTTTTTAGTTATTTGCTCTGCTTCGCAGTCGATTTCCCGATCGGATATGTTATACCTGGTAAGAAAGTACCTTCGAAATTATCTTGCATATTATTCTTTTGAGTGCGAAATGATAGCTAGCGGAACAGTAAAGTATTTTATTCAATGAAGCTTTCTTCGATAAACTTTGCGTATCACCTTGTTTATTTCGTTATGAAATCTTTTTGTTCGATGTATTTTATGTTTATTCTCCGTGACAGCTTGACAGGTTTTTCGATGTTGACGATGGCGTGAACGTTGACGGTGGCGTTGACGTTGATAGCGATGTCGATGCCGATGTTGATAACGACGTTGACGTTTACGGCAAGTCACGAATTTTCAGTTCCGCACGGAAGAGATTCGTTAAACAGAGGGTAAGGAACAATGTGTGGGGTAAGCGAATAATGAAAATTAGAAGGACGGGTGAATATGAAAACTTTCGAAGGAGAAGGGACCGGCGAAGAAAAGTCCTTCGTCGACACGCGCACGAAACCTTCGAGCAACTTTAAATCGATGTTGGCAACCAATATGATGTTAAAAAGAGATCGTTTAATTTGACTAGTTTTGGGTTCATGTCCCTATCACGGCACATCGCATCGAGCCCTTTCTCTAAGGCGAAGGGCACTGCCTATGGCTGCTTCAAGAAATGAGTCGACACCAGTCGTAGCGTAAGCATCGAGGGTCAGAACCAAGGATGAGTTTTAGGTCACCACTTCGCCCCTTAACCTGGCATGGTCCACGTGTCTCCTTAAACTTTTACTGTAGTTGCCTTCTGAAATCAAAATAAAGAATCTTTCAATCATCTCGTCCATTCTCTTACGTTACACCAGTTTTTCATTGATCATTGACAATCAAGCAGAAATCGTCAATTCCATTCATTGCCGTCGAAGATGAATCATTAAACGTAAATAGATAACGGTGATCGCGAGGTTCGTGAAAAATATTTTCAACCGAAAGTTTTGTAGAATCTAGTTGATTCGAACAATAATTCTCCTTGTTGTTAGATAAGTATAAACACGAACGTTTCTTACTCCAGAACTTTCCACGACGGTATATTACGTGAATAGGTATTCGAACAAAAAATGTCAATTCATTTATGAGCTTGAAACATTCTGCGACGCTCACTTACAAGGAAAACGATCTTTGCTTTGGAAAACGAAAAAATAGAAAATCACAATACGTTCAATTCTAAATATGAACAACTCGATATTCGTTAAAACATAATATAGAGGAGGATAGAAAATGGTGTAATAACTTGGTACGAAGGAGATAGAGGGGGAAAAGGAAAACATTTTAATTAGCGGAATATATGAATAACTTCGATGTTCGAAAGATTCACTGTGAAATGATACAACTCGTAAAAGGAGAACGTTTAATGTGACACGTCATCGAAACATTGTTTACTTTCGTATTAGAACCTGCAGTGAAACAATAGCAACTGGCTAATACATCTTGAAATCTTGTCGTACATCTTGGTCAAGAATTCAGATTACGATAACACGCGTTTATTTAGACAAACATTGGTTTTTATCCCATTCGTTAACTCGCTTTTTCACATTTTTAACACACGTAGAACGTCACATGATCGATCGTCGTGCAATGAAAAGCATCTCTATAACACTAAGGAAATAAATAAAAGAATTGAAGACACGTATACAACAAGCGAATATTCTATCGCAGCGGTTTCCGTTAGTAAATAGCAATATCGAGCTTTCCGAAGAATTTTTATATGTAATCACAAACCATGAAAAAATTACTGAAAAAAACTGTCTAACTACGTCAATGATTTTCAAGTGAAGAGAGACAGAAATAAACATACCTCATGAAAACTATGGTAATCATAGCGATTACAGCGAATCGTGCACGAGCGCCCCACGAAGCGATACTGAGATTTTACGACCGTGTGGCTCCCCTTTTCTGTCTTTTCCCTCGTTCACCCTTTCGTCTCTATATACAACGATAGCCCCTTTACGTCTCTTCTGTTGGCGAACGGAACTCGAGCAGCGTTTTCAGCGTATCACATACCCCCTTGGCAGCAGATATTGCGAGCACGAGGGCGCATGCACTACCTCACCTCCAAGAATCAATAGACGTTCTGGTCACGTGAAGCATTCGCGAGAACAGAGACCTACCTTAGACGGAGGCAAAATTATATACAGAAAAGGGAAGAGAATAGTGGAAGAAGCGCCAGAAAGAGAAAGGGAGAGAAAAGAGAGAAAATATAAAGGATAGAGGATAAAGGGCGAACGAAAGAAAAGGTAACAAAACGAATAAAGCGAGATAAAGAGAAACAAGGTGAGAAACTGTGAAAGAATAAGATATGAACAAGAACTAAGATTGATTAAAGTGGAACAAGAGCAGAAGAGTTCGCAAATAATTAACACAATTGAAAATTTCAATTAATAAATTCTTACATAAATGGAAGCTTGTTAAATTTATTTTATAAGATAACAATGAAATTTCATAAAATTTTTACACCGGTTTTAACTGATTTGTCTAAGTTACAAATTTTTGTCTCATGTGTGATAACTTTGAAAACCGTAACTGTAATAACCGATCTCTAATTTTAGATCTCTCTCTACGCTACGACTGCAATTTACCCTACGCGTTTTCAAAGCTTTATTCAGTCAACAAGTCCTATAAATGTAATATCTCTTATTATTCATATTTATACCTCTGTTAATGAGTAGTAATTGGATTTCTTACATGATATTATGAAAAGTACTGTTATATAATATATATATATATATATATATATATATATTGTTATATACATATTTATTTAATAGGATTTATATGTTCTGAAAGAACTAATTCTAATACTTAAACTTTGTCCTAAGCATTTTGTTTATCTTATACATCTAAACAGCATACGTGCATAATATTTTTAAATTCACAAAATTAATGATAATGATACATTGATGATAATGACAATGATGATGATAAAGTGATACATTTCAATCGATTTCTACTATATCAACAGGAATAGAAATATGTACGATGACCTTTTGTAGCTATGTGCGTTTGTTTACTACTAGACTATAGGGTAACTATTTTCGATGCACCCTACTAATTGTTCATCCATTTCAAACAATTGTGATTAATATCATAGAAAAGGGTAAGTATATCCTTTTTTTTTTCTTTTTTTCAATATACTTTATTTAACATTTAGTATATTTGATTATTTATTTGTTTCTATTTTAGAATTGCTAGTAAATAAATGTATAGTAATTCATACATGTGTTACTTTCGACTTGTATATTTCAATTCTATGTTCTACAGGGGCAATAATCGTTATCTTCGAAATTTGTAAAATGCAACACGAATGTTGAATCGCTATGTACCCAAACTCCATTACCAAGACTTAACGTATTATCAGAATGCAGAAATTGTAGAAAATCGATCGATAAAATTTACGTTTGCACTATTAAACAATATAAACAGATTCACACAAATATATAAATAAGTACAATATTTCTTTCTAAACTTTATTATGGTTTATGACATAACTATCAAGTCCACGATATCGGTACGAAAGCATCATACCCCCATATTAGTTGTCCTTTACATTCAAATAGAATTAATTACCACGATGAATATATAACACTTTTATATTATAAACATTATTATTTAATAATATGGTGATAAATTTCGTATACGTAATTTATATATTGTAGCTAATGAACAAAGCAACCGTGAAAGAAATAATTAACTGACATCTCATGTAGAATAGACGTTGCATGCGAAGATAAGTTCTTAAATTAAAAATGCATTAACTAAAATAAGTCAAAATAGTATCTAACCAACTTTTTATCTTATTTTATCACATGTCTTATATACATCTCATACAAAAAACATAGGTGAATTTTTATTTATTTGTATAGTCATTTTGTTATTCTGCTCCTCTTCCAGGCTATTAATATTTACGGGAACACTGAAAATACATATAAATAATTTTATAATAAATATATAAGAGACATTAATACATATGTATATAACGAACTTACTTGTGTATTAATGCTCTTGCTCTAAAAGCAGCTAAATGAGCATAGTATGTAGGTGCAGGATAACTAACAGATCGTGTGCACCGTGCAAACATATGACAAAGATAATACGTAAGTTGCTCAATTTCATCTTCCTTCATTTTACTTTCATTACATATACATCTGTATTTTGTAGGTCTTGCCGTGCCCTATAAGTGTTTTTGTTCTATTAATTATTAATGTGACTACTTTTAACAGCATATAATATAATGTGAGATATAGGACTTACTTGTATGCTAGCATGAGATACAAGATAAAAATCTGCATAAGTTGGATGTGTAATTTCTGTATCAACGACAGTACCTGCTTGTACATTAAAGTTTCTATCATCGGAATTTCTTTTGTCAGTCGGAAAAAGACGTATGTGATGCCTTTTTTGAACTACAAAAAATGTGATCGCAATGTCACGCTCCTCATATCTGTTTAAACGATCTATAGCTCTTTTTATTGCTTCCAATTCAAAATGCATCACGTGTAAAAGTTGTCCATCGCTTACACCATCCCTATACACGCGTAAATAAGTATTTGTTAAGAATATTCTATACAATTGAATTTACCCATTAACCCTACATATCGCTTAATATTTTAATCCATTTACCGATAAAAGATTATTCTTTTAGGCTTATATCCTGTTTTCGCGTAAAAATACTTCAACTGAATTATCATAATTTCTTCCATGTCGCGTATCAATTCTTCTCTCGGCAGCTGAAGTCTTATTTCAACGTTATATTGGAAAGCATTGGGATCATGACTTGCTGCAACCTAAGTTAAGGTATTATTAGATATATATACATTTTTTTTGCATGATTCGATGATGAAGAGAAGAGTCTTACAGCTGCAATCGAAGGTATATTCGTCGCATCAGGGGATGGATGAGTCACATCGGCACCAATGATCATGCATGGTTCTCTTAAACAAGGCGGACTAAAGAAAATAATACTTTATGTACATAAAACGCAAATATATACTAGTGCACAATATACATGTAGTAGCCCACGAAAACATTTATCACAAAAAGTTCTTATGAATATATAATGTTCATTGTACGGAACTTTTTGAAATTTCGCTAACTCTATAATGAGATATTATTGTAATCATAATAGCATTGAAACCAATACGAAAATGTACAAGACATTTATTGCAAACACGAAAAATTAGTATGAAGCATAAATAGCAGACAATTAGGGCTAAAGATGATCTCATTATAAATGTATTGTGATCTATTAATATAATGAATAATTGAATGCTCAAATACTTTGGTCATCTTTGTGAGGTGTATGCTTTAAATACATATTTTGTAACACCTATATACATTTTCAGATCCGTATCAAATTTTAACAATATAATCACTGTAGTCGTATCTCGTTATAGTGCTAATGAAATTTCAAAATGTTTTGTATAATTTACATATAAAGTTTCTAGGCGTATCTAAATACTTTCGTGAGATACTGCATATTATAAAAGACATAAGAGATAATATTACCGATAAGAACGAACAAAGGTGTGATTAACACCATTAAGCTTTGAATTAATTTTTAGTAAAATATTTCCAATCGTTGAATCATTTAATTTTCTCAACGTTTGCTGTTTTATACATTGAGTTACAATACCTCCTAGTATTTTAAGTTCGGAAATTTGTTTTACAACACCTACAGTCAATAAAATATTTCATTAAAAATTTTTCTTTCTTGTATCTATAAAATAATACTATACTTACTGTAAGCACTGTCCATATTCGGAAGTACTACTAGTACTAATTTTATATTTTGTTTCTTTTTTTCCTCAAAATATGTAATAATGTTCTTAATATTATTGTCGAATCTTAACCTTCCGAATGGAGTTAGTGCCTTCGCAATTGTCATGTTCAGAGATAAACCTAAAAGGTAATATAGCAGCAAAATTTTATGTTACTATAAAAGAATATTTTAAATATTATGTTGGAAAATTTATCTTTAACGTACTAACCATTGCATCGTAGCTTATCGTGTAAATTATGTAAATCAGAATCACGCACGTATCCGTCTAAATTTAATATAGTCCATGAATTTTCTGGCAAATCACATGGTTTTAAAAATTTGTCTACTCTCCAGGTTCCTTTAAATACGTCAACTTCTTTGTTATTGTATTGTAATTTGGGAGCTGCAAGAACTCTTGCTGGCACTTTTTCAAATTCTCCATGTACAGAGAAATGAAATTCATTCAGTAAAGTTGGTTGACGGTTTAAATCCATCTTAGCAAACTGTGAACATATTTATGTTTTAGTTTACTTTGTTAATGATAACAAATTGATTTGTCAGTTTTCAATTATAAGGATTATCTAAAAAGCCTCTTACGCTACTCATAATTTTGTCTTTACGTATTTGGGTATTAGTTGATGTTTCGCGAATCATTTTAGAAGTCTGAACATCATCCAGTTTTCTCCGTATAGCTTGTCCAGCTATAATTGTACATAACTGTAAAATATGAATACAGGTATCGTTAATTATTATTTAGGTGTAATAACTTTAATCATATAGACATATTTCTTTTTCATTTATATTTACCTCGGCAGGTACGTGAATTTTGCTATTTTTAGATCCCACCCAAAGACAAGGCAGTTCAGGATATTTTATTTTATATCTTTTCATTCGTAAAAAATATTGTTCAACCGTACAAATACTTCCATCTTTTAAAGTAAATCTGTTTTCCCTTGCACAACTGACTAATCCATTTACGACATAAATTCTCTTACTGCTCGGTTGATCTTGCAATTCATATTGAACTTTTAATCCCTTTAAAAATTTCGTTATTTTATCTTGATTATATTGTATGTCCATTGGAGTTAGATGCTCCAACACTACACCAGCTCTAGGATTCTGACATAATTCTTTCATCAAATCAATAACTGACTGATCTTTAGGAAATCCTTTATGTGCAACTATTCATAAAACATATTAAAATTTATATACATAATTAGCAATAGGTAATAATATTATTATGTTAATATATTACCATCTACCAATAAATGTAAGAAATGTAAATCGAAAGTTCGTCCAAAGCTGAAAGGTACGGACTAAATAAATAATAACAATAAAATATTACCATCTACATTCAAATATGCTCTAGATCCAACTATAGCGGATTGGAATACACCAAACCATAAATTTAAACCATTCGTCAATGACACAACTCTACCTGGTTCCGGCGCTTGAAAAAGTGATCTACCAACCTATCAACATGTTAAGTAATGTATTAATAATATTAAATTTATTGTAACATACTATATATTATATATTATTACCATATGCAATTAATATGATAATATATAAATCAAATATTTGCATAAATAAAATTTGAATTATTTAAAAAAATTACCGTTACGTATTGCGATGCAGGTCCATGGCGCAAAATGATATCCATTGCCTGAATACATTGCTGTTTTGTGTCAGATTCAAATGCATCATACTTTAAATTTCTGATCCATGACAAATCAAGAAACGCAACTTTTTTTAAATATATCTTGAAATTTCTTTCTTTTTGAAATTCATTATCGAAAAGAGTTATTGATTCTTCCTTCTATAATATATACATACATATATATAACAAAAATATATAAGATACTAAGAGACTATGTATATGTATAATCATAAAAGCACATTATCTATTTACTTACACTTTGATCACCAAAGGGAAGATCATTTGCACTATATGCATTTTTTCTACCATCAAATGCAGGATATCTCTTTGGACACTGTATTTTTCTAAATTCTTCGAAAACAGATCTTAAAAAACATTTTGGTTTGTCTGGTGTAATAACTACATCATAATGAATAACATTTGTTTCAAAATTTCTAGGAAAGATGAGTCTAAACATGTTTGTTTCTACTGTAATTTTTTTGCCCATAGTTCCTACACTAGTTTTTTGTGGCATTTGACTCCAGTATTTATCTTGCAAATATTTTGGAAGCACTATTTTATGTTTTGGAATTAAAGCAGTTTCCTAAATAGAAATATCAAAAGTAAAATACAAATTACCATTTAATACTTCTACATACAATTTCATTTTGACTTCAATAAAGTACGAACAATACCTGCTGCGACTGTTCTGAACCAGATACCTTTGATTGGACATCATACGACTGTTCCTCTGGTGAGACATGTTCCGATTGTTGTTCTATCCCACTTGGTCCTTGCTGTGGTGTACCACCTGACCCTTGCTGTGGTGTATCACCTGGCCCTTGCTGTGGCGTACCACCTGGCCCTTGCTGTGGTGTACCACTTGGCCCTTGCTGTGGTGTACCACTTGGCCCTTGCTGTGGTGTACCACTTGGCCCTTGCCATGGTATACCACTTGGTCCTTGCCGTGGTGTACCATTTGGCGCTTGCTGTGGTATACCACTTGGCCCTTGCTGTGGTATACCACTTGGCCCTTGCTGTAGTATACCACTTGGCCCTTGCTGTGGTATACCACTTGGCCCTTGCTGTTGTCTAGCACTTGGCCCTTGCCATGGTGTACCACTTGGCCCTTGCCATGGTGTACCATTTGGCCCTTGCTGTGATGTACCACTTGGCCCTTGCTGTGGTGTACCACTTGGTCTTTGCTGTTGTCTACCATTTGGCCCTTGCCATGGTGTACCACTTGGCCCTTGCCATCGTGTACCACTTGGCCTTTGCCATGGTGTATCACTTGGCCCTTGTCGTGGTGTACCACCTGGCCCTTGCTGTGGTGTACCACTTGGCCCTTGCCATGGTATATCACTTGGCCCTTGGCGTGGTGTACCACTTGGCCCTTGCCATGGTATATCACTTGGTCCTTGCTGTGGAGTACCACTTGGCCCTTGCCGTGGTGTACCACTTGGTCCTTGCTGTGGTGTACCACTTGTCCCTTGTTCTCTGTCAAATGATCTAGATGTGGTGTTTTTCGTCTTGCTCTTCTTTTCTGTGCGATATATATATACATTTATCTTTTGCCTTATAAGGGAACAGCCCCAAGTGTAAATCGCCAATTTGGTTAGATGACATAAATCTTTCATACCGTCCATTAATAGCTCTCATTTATAAGATCACTATGGTTGAGGTACTAATTTTGATTACTCAAAGAACTAATGCAATACAGCATATTATGCTCATGCAGAAGATCACAAACTGTTAGAATTTTTACAATTTTTACGATTAAATTATTTTCTAATCTTAATAATTTCTGAGACATTAAAAATTAGCGATTTTGCTTGGAAACATATTCTTATTACTGTAATATGTAATATGTAATACTATTTGGTAAATCATTTGTTTGTTGTTGTGAGTAGTTTGTCCATTGTTGTGAAGAATGTGTTATGTATTGTGAATCGTGTATCTGTTGCTTTGAGCTGGGTATGTCAATGTCATCTGTTAGGACACGTTTGTCCCTTTTATCTGTGTAATATATGTAAATATATTTGCTTTCTGTCTTAATATATTATTACTGTATTATATAGAGTGCACGTAAAAGTTACATAAAAGCGGGCACGAGATAATTCCTCATGACAAAGTAAGAAGAACACATAAAACAACAAATATATTTAATCAAGGTTAGAATATATCAGAAAATTAAATTTGAAATTGAGCAATGTGTAATGTATATCGTTTGTATACAACTGCGCGACTTGAATAGTCTGCAATCATATAACATGACCATATTTTTTACCGAATACTTTAACTAAAAAAATCACTATTTACATTTTTTACATAAGAACTTGTGTTACACGATGCTCCTTGACCAGATTTTTATTTGTAATGCCACATCAACTGTATACGTTACGGTTATGAAATAAATTTTCAAATTCGATATTCTCGAAAACTAAGTTTCAAATGACCAAATCTTATTCTATTTCATTTTTTATCTTTTTATGAGAGATTACTTTGTCCGCTTGAACATACACGACTTCCGCACGCATCCAATAATATGATAATATTCGTGCAACTTACTGTTGGTCATTTTCACAGTTCTTCCAGAAAACAAGTTATTGAACTTTGTATGTATATCTTCAATGAATATTTCAAAAGCAAATTTTGTTTCACTTGCGTCAGATTATGAATTTACGTATTTCCTTATATATAACAACTACGTTCTTGCGCTCTGCTACTTTCTGTTGGAAATGGGGAAGACCTACGACATAGCCTTTTATTGATTGTAAGGCTTACCAACTTTTTACCTATAAATGTTATAATCAAATACAAAAACAGGCAAAAGGAATAAAATACAAAAAAAGATCTTTTCAATGGTATATAATTTATGTTAAACAGAGGACCTCAAAAAATTGTTTAAAATTGTTTAACAATTTTCTGTTAATTCATGTAATGTATTAGTGAGAATGTACAATACATTAAATGTTAGAAGTTTTCACTAATTGTTGTATCTATCGGCATAAAGTAGTGAAATTCCCTAGGAAATCTGATTTATAAATCGTGAAACAATATAAATATCGTTTAAAATCTATACATTGATATCTTCTTTCACCTATATGATATTTTAAAGTAGATCAGTTTAAAGAATCAGAATACAATTTTTTTATTTTCTTCGTTAGTACCTAATTTTTCATTATTGAAATGGTATATTATATTAATCATTGTTTAACTGTTAAATAACAGAATTATAAATATTATTATTGTCGTGCATGTTTAGAAAATATGTATTGTAAAATTACAAAAATAATTAGAATACTGATAAAAGTATTTAGTAGAAAACTTGTTAGAAAAAGATATTAAAGACAGATAAATTTCCACGAAAATCAAAATAGGTTCTAATTTAAAAAATTTATATTTTGGATACTGAACTGACAATTAATTATAAAAGATCTGCAATTTCAATTAGGCTGTTTGCGAGTGTTCCATTCAGTAAGAGAACCACGGTTCTCGAAATGATCGTAGTGGTTGTTATGTTTCTTTAAAGAATATGGCAAGATGGCGACATATTTGAAGCGAACGTCAAAATTATTTGATATTTCTTTGACACGACCATCGGTGGATATTAGTCTACGAGATTTAATATGCCCAGTATGCCGCAGCATCCTGATTGAACCAGTAACATTGCCGTGCACACACAATCTTTGCTTAAAATGTTTGAAAGGTACTTTCGAACACAATAGTTTGAGTTGCCCTCTCTGTAGAATACGAGTCGGTTCTTGGCTACGTACAGCAACGAAGACCGAAACATTAGTTAATAACGGTCTTTGGGAATTAATTCGAACTAAATTTTCCAAAGAAGTTGAAAGCAAATATAGCGGTGACGACAGAAGTATCGATTTGGATGCTGGTAAGTTTCCTATAAGACAAGATAAACAAATGTAACATAACCTCCTTAGTTATATATAATCATAACATTAATATGTATGGAAATATACGCATGTATAAATACGTATGTATGATTGAAAGTATAAAATGAGTTTTATCAAAAATAAAGAAATACAATTTCGTAATAGTAGGAATTATTTTGTGCTACTTACAGACTATACTGGTGCTAAAAAAATACTTAGTGCAGCTGGAGAAATTCGGCAGGAATATGAAGTGCAACTTCAAATGGCAGAGGAAGAAATACGATGTCAAAGGAAAGCTGAGCAGATAGCCAGCGAGGCTTTAATTCGCAAAATTCAGGAAGAAGAACAGCAACAACAACTAGCTCAATTAACTCAAGATCAGTTACTTGCTAAATCTTTAGTAAAGAAACAGCTTGTGGGCAAACACAAAGAAGTTTCTAAATATAAGGACTCTCTTAATGTATCTAATAGTTGTTTTCATGCTTCAAGATTGAATGTTGCCACTATGACTGAAGTAAATTCATATAAAGTAGAAGCGCAAAGTTCAAAGAGTGAAAAACCGCCTCTTTTAGATTCTCAAGATAATCCTGGATTAAGAAGGTCAAATATCGCATTAATATCTAAAATCCGTGCAGAAAGATATGCGTCCAGTATAAAAAACAATGCAAACTTGCCTAGAACATGTAATGAACCTACAAGTAAATTTTGTTGTCAGAAACCAACTGTACATAATACTATTTCAAGAACTTTAAAGCATCAAACAGTGTCTAAAATAATTGAACCTTGTATCTCAAAATGTTCCTTGGAACCTAGAACATCTACTTCGAAAATATATGGTACTCAGAGCAAAGAAGAGTTGCATGTACCAAATGATATTGTAAACAGTAAAAAGAAAAGTTTAAGTGTGGAAGTGTGTGTGTCTTCGGGAGACGATGACGAAAGAACGGGAAGTGCTGAAAGTGCTGGTAGTCACGATAGCATTAACCAAGAAATTCATCATTTTAAACCTATCAAGGCCATGCCAAGAACACCATTAAAAATATCTACAGGTTGAATTTCACTTTTATCGTATACACTTACGTCCAAATTTCAACTCTTTTTTAAATAATTTGTATAATATTGCATTACAGATGGAAGACAAATAGATCCAAAATTAATTAGAGTTGTTCCTATACTTAAAAGAATATCTAACGTTGTACCTAAACCACCGTCTCAGGCACATTTGAAACGAATCATTGGATGTTCCTGGAGTGCATTTCGAGGTAGGTTAATTTTACAATGCAACTGCAGTTTTTACAGGATATAATGTCGCACGAGTAGAAACAATTATACTTTTAAATTCGTAGGGAAAACTAAACAGAGCCCTAAGGAGAAAGATATGTGTAAAGAAGAGATCGAACAGAAACCATCAACATCTTGTAATCAATCACAAACAAAATTTCAGACAGACGATAGTATCCATAAACTTGAATATATTTCAGAGGTATCATTTGATTCTAATAAGAATTACGCTAAGAATGTGAATAACATAATTAATGGCACTAAAATCAGTAAAAACTTAATATTAGAAGAGCATAGAGATATTAGAAAGGTACAAAAATCGTGGAAATCTCACATTAGAAACGGCATGGTATGTAAATCTAAACGACAAAAATCTTTATGGATTAAACAAGATATTAAGGCTGCAACAAATATGAAATATATGAGTGATATCGAAATGAGAAATTTGAGTTCTTCGTCTGAATCTATGAAGCTAAATTCACTTTACAATGAGAAGTCCGAAATACGAGGCGAGAATGAAATAACAATTGAAAATATTGCGGAAAGAATAAAGAAAAGAAAAATAAACACGGATAAAAAGAATTCCAATAGAGTATCCTCCTCAGGCTTAGAAACGATCATGAAAAGAGACACAAGAAAGAGACTATGTAGGAAAGAGGAGATTGAATATAAGATGACAGACGATGTTCCTGTTACAGTACAGAACAGAAGTAGAACTAAGTTTACTAGGGCTACTTTATCGAAATCGAAACAGCGAAGGGTATGCCCAGAAAAACAGTCTAGTGCAGAAAATTCTGAAAAAGGAGATCTTTCTATAAGATTAAATTGCCAGAATAACAATTCTGGCTTAAAAAGAACAACTCGAAAGATACGACACACGAACAGTTCCATAAATAGTGGCACAAATATAACATATGAGGATATGGACAATATGGACAATTGTAATTTGTCTGAATCTTGTGTCGAGATGCAAACATGTATATCAGAGAATAATAATACTACCGAAACAAGTATAATTGTAGAGAAAAATGTTCTTTCGGATGAAGAAATTATCAAAGAGCAGGAACGAATGGAAAGATTAGTTATTCAAGAAAAGGAAGATTTTGAATTGGCCCAGAGATTGCAGGCAAAGTTCGACGAGATGGAAGGAATAGCTGGTCGAACCAGAAGATCTAGGAGGGCGATTGAGAGTGAAACGATTGAGCTAGACTTGTATAAAATCGATGCCGGGAGAAATGTACAAAAAGCAATGAATTCGCATACTGCCAAATCATCGATTATCAACCACACTGTAAACACTGAGGCTAAGAAACGTGGTAGACCCCCGAAGCGTATAAAATAATCTATCAACATTGATCATTATGTCGGCAAATCGCGAACCTTCCACATGGATGTTCCTATAAAGTATAAAAGAAAGGTTTGAATGACACATTGTACAATAATTTATCTATCTTAATCGAATTATTTGCGTGGCTTGATGTGCGTACCTGGATATATTATTATGACCATAAAAAGAGACAAAAAGTCACAATACGTTCAGGAAAATGTTTAATGAACGTATATAATCGTGTTTTGTAACATATTTTATTTACATTTGATGTTAAAAATGGAAAAATACTGTATTAAATCGCAAGGCGATAAGGTATTTTGAAAAACAACTAATCCTAAAGAAACAAAAGCAAAGCTTTTTCTCAAGTATTTTTATTCTTTGTTGTCTTCAAATTATATAATAATTAATAGGAGACACAATTCGACTGACGCATAAAAAATGGGATTCTTGAGATTAAAATTATAGCTTTAAAAAGAGTTACTACGTTTAAAAACAATACACACAGAATATGTAGCGGTTACAGTTAAGTATTCATTTGATAAAAATGAAGGTAATCATTAAAAGTTAGTATCACATTTATATCTGAAATAGTATTATCCTCTTTTATATAAAAACAAGAGAATATGGAGCTCTAGTTTTCTGCTAAATGCAATTGTAGGCCAAGCCAAATTAAGATCTTGTTTCTCTCCTGTTTTATAGAGCATTTTTTTTTGTGTCTTATCATTTACCACAGCGACGTTGATTAATGTCCTTTAATCTAACGAATTTCATCGAATTAACAATGGTAAAACGTCGCACTAAACGATTGGTAGCAAATTGTATAAGCATAATCTTATTATTATTACTAATCTTATAGAAATTTGTAGCTTTTTGGATTTCTAACCGAACTTCGTAAGTTAGACAAATTGTTTTTTCACACAGTGATTTGACCGGGAAATCTTTCAGTGGAAAGAAATTTGATTTCGTACGCTTCGAAATCATATTGCTAATGTCATATTGTTATATACAATATTTTGGAATATTTGTAATTGTTGCGCGTATCAACAGTTTTCTGTCCCTCTTCCGATCTTTTTCTTTTCATTTCCACACAGTTTTTCCTTTTTCGTTTCTTTTTTTCTTCCTTTCTTATCTTTACCTCACTCTAAGGTATTAAATTTTCGACGAAGTAATGACTAATTCGATCGAAATGTGTATCTTTCTAACTTCATGCGCGTTACACAGAACAAAATATTACAGACATAAACTATGTTTCGACCAGAAGACTTCAAACATATGATTTACTAATTGTTATTTACGTCATGCGTTTATAGTTGTACACGAATTAATAGCATCGACAGAGTACAAGTTATTTCTGATGAACGATGAACGACGGGGATTTGAGAGAATGTGAACGGAGTGGGGGCGACCGTGGAAGAAGTAAGAAGAATAGGGAGAAAGTGGAAAGAATTTTTGCGAACGCATAAGTATGATATCGAGGTGCTTCAACGCTAGTTGCATAGCAGCGTTGTAACATGTTGTTACACAATAATAGAGTAATATGCGTCAGACATCTCGTTAGATTTATTTCTTACTCCGTCAATAGTGATAGTCTTTCAATTCACGTAGATACATACATGCATTCATACAATACATAAATCATATATGTATATATATGATTAGTAGGTATAATTAAATATCGTATACACTAGTGTACGATTTCGAAGGAAGTAAATTAATCAAGATTAATACATTATAGCTTCGAATACAACTTATCGCGCAAATGTACTAAAAGTGCGTATTGATGAAGATTCAAAGGGAATAAACTAACTAAACTATAAGATTTACGAATGTATAAAGAAAATATTTACATATAGATTAATTACATGATATCGTCGAACAATATGTATCAGTAAATAAGGAATGGCGAGATATGTATAATCCAGATTTGAAGACAGAAGAACGAATACAAGAATAATGTAACAACGGTGAATAACATGGATTTTTGAAAAGTCATTTTTATATACATTGCACGACTTGCAGATAGAAATAATGTATCGAAAGTAATGGGAAGGAATCAATCATCGAGTACCTTGTTGTACTATTGTTCTTCCTGATACCTTTTATGTATCAATACAAATAAACAGATGTAATTATTCTACGAAACATTTCTCTTTACACGTATACTTGTACTTGTCTGAATAGTTAAGTTTCTTCAATAGATTTGTATCAACCAATAAAATTATCAATACTGTAAAATCACAGTTAAATTAAACGCGCCGGTCGATATTGAAATTTACAGCTAAACGAATTAAAGAGTATATTTGTTTATGGAATCCAGTGTGTGATCGATGTATCAACGCCGAGTCAGCTGCATCGCGTTACATCACTGGTGTATATCTATAGTGTAATATGTACTGAAAAAAATGGTAATGCGTATGCGCGTGACAATTCGGTCAAGGGTATCTTAGAGGTAAATATCCTAACGTACGAGATTTATATAATGAGCTTTCATGAGATTTCTATGGGCTAGCAAGAAAAATTGATGAATTCTTTTACAATAGTTTTTGTAAAGTAGAGATCATTTTGTAAATGCGTTTACAGGGCAGAGTAAGAATTTTCGATTAGGTTTGATATTAAAGTCTATGAAATTTTCGCACGAAATCAGTCGATAATAGTCAATACAGAGTGGAGTAAAAAAGAACAATTGCAGCATCTTTCAGTAATCCTTGCATCGGTTCTATGAAATAACGAAATAATAAGACGATGCACTTTCTCCGCGAAAAGTGTTAAGTGTTAAAAGTGCAACAACATCGACTGATTAAATGGAAAAAGAAAAGCGGTATCTACCTATTCAGAGCATGACAGAACGAATGATGAGCAGAATGTACGAATGCTAAAATAAAAGAAGAAAAGAAACGGTAAGAGGAAAGGAAAAAGGAAATGATAAGCGGTATATACATACATGGAAGAGGCGTATAGAACCACGGCGGGTGCAACGTGACCGATGGACCACGTGATCGAGTTGGCCAATTGCAAGGTACGCGGGGACGCTGTCACGTTGCATTCGGCGTGGCTCCGCGTCCCCTTGCTCTTACAGCATATCTCTCCTTCTCTATGTCTACTGGACAAGTCGTACGTTGTACGTTGGCATATGCGAGCAACTGTTTCTTGTGCGCGTTTCGCATCCATGTTCGTTCGTTCGTTCGTTCGTTGCAAATTACTTTTACGTCCGTTCTCCCGGAAAGCTGGAAAAATTCCATTATCCGAAACAAGTATCGAATTTCACCGGTCGCAACAATCGCCGCCGATCTTGCCAATGAGTTACTATTATCTTTGCATGATCATTCAATCATCTAAACGCGTGGAATATTAAGCCGAATGTGTATGCTGTTTCTTCTAGTTCTGATAAGTTTGTCCAGTGCGTCGTTCAACTAACGTTCAGCAATATCGCGAATTCGCGAATTCGGAATTCGGACATTAAAATGTCCGCGCATCCACACAATTGTAAGTGTTCGTTCGTAAATGCACGTTAGACGTTTTGTTTCCCGATGTATTTCACCTTCGCTCCTTTGCTAATTCCGGTTATCGCAACGCAATCTTCTGTTGCTAGTAGTGACACTCTTAACCAACCATCTTTATCTTGTATCATCTTAAAGTTTTAAAGCGTGTCTTTCCTACTTCTCATCGATCATCTAACGATTTGTTGTCGATTGATACAATATTCATTCTATAATTGGATGATCGATATTTACAAGTAAACATCAATCGCAGATAAGCACATGCAGTTTTTGTGTTATCCAATCAATCTTTGCTGTAGCGATTTATCAAATTGTTGTACTTGTTTATTTGCATTTGTTTCACTTTTGTTTTATGGATATACGTAACAGACACATACAGCCATTATCGAATGTAAAATTTTCTCTTCGATCGAATCGCTTAACATTAAATGAAACGGTACATATTGAGAAGCAAGTATCGTTATGCCGCGTCCTTTTTTATCGACAGAACCTCGACTTCACGACTATGTGCAGAGATTTATAATATTTGCGTCACATTTCACAAGCCATTGAAAGAGAGCGATTATAGCAATAGCATGTAGGGAAAAATATAAATTGCAAAATATCGTCGAAATTATTTAGCGTCTAAATGAATTTTACTTAATTAATTAAATTTAAACGATTTTAATTGTACAAGGATTTTATAAAGGGATCTTATAAAAAGACTTTAGAAAATTAAACGTTATTCTTAGAAGAGTTATAACTTTGGATTTAAGAGAGTAATTTTGAAGTCAGAAAGCTCGATCGCCTCGTAAATATGCCATTCGATATTGCTGATGCTGTTGGTTCTTATCGTAGTAGATCAAGTTGAAGACCTATCGTTGAAGATGTGTGCTGTGACAATTTGCACGTTAAACGAAGGATGCCGGTAATCAATCGATCACCGAAATCGATTTCAAGGAGAATAGACGGTGGCTGCGAAAGAGACTAAGCTTCTTCGTCCACGAAACTTCACGTTCCGAGAAACAGGTATTACAATCATATAATTATATAATACTCGTCTATATTCGGGCATGACGGGGAGTGCTAGTTACGTGAATCGACCTGGAATTAATTCACAGAAAGAAAAACCTAGTACTACGGTACATATATTATTTGTTGTACGTCGTATCGTTGATAGATTTTATCTCACAATTTTTGTTCATATTTAGTTCTAATGTTTTTTACGGATTTTGTTTATAAATAGGAATAACTAACAGGGGGATATAATACTTCTGTGATTTTGGCTGTTCGGGTTCTGGTTGATCGTTCCAATCGTAATCGATAAAAGTTGCAGTAGCTAGCCACAGTGCGGTAAATTTCCAATTTGTATCTTGATACCTGTCGCCATTCATCAAAATAACACGTAACTCGTTAGTGTTCGCGTACGCGTTAATCGTCACTCTTCTTTTCTGCTACGAAGGTTTAAGAAGACGATTGACACGGGTGAACGGAACTTAACAGAGGGTATTTACGTTCGCGCAGATATTTCTAAATGTTACGAGTATGACATAATAACACGGCAACGATAAACCGAACGCTTGTTACTATCGATTCCCCTCCCTGCGTACTACAGTAGAGTCGACCGTGATACGTCATACGTCAGTTAGCGCGTTAACGTGTACCACAGTAGAAATGTCGGAAACGTGTCAGACGTAGAAATTAGGCGACGTATGATATACCGATGCACGGGTTCGTTGATTCACTGCTCTCTCTCTCTCTCTCTCTCTCTCTCTCTCTCTCTCTCTCTCTCTCTCTCTTTCTTTTTCGTTGTTCTTTGGGGGTGTATGCCAAGCTCGTATCGGACTAAATCGGAACGATCGAGATCTACTGCTGCAAGAATATTTTATAAGATTATAATGCAAAGTAAAAAAAAATTTCCAGACAATATACCCCGATATCGCCTACCGTGCTTTCTCCCTCTACCTTCTCTCCTGGGATCGCTCTGTTCAAAGACCTTCTACATAATAGCTACCTCTAGCTACTACCAAATGATCGAATGATGCTGAAAGACAAATAAGATTAAAAGACGCTAGAGACGTAGCAAAAAACAAAAGAAAGGACCAATTGGAGAAGACAAGGAAAAGCCAAAGCTATAGAAACTACGAAGAGAATAGACAGTGGCGCGCGATATAAATCGATCACGTTCGAGCGGCAGAAATTCTTCCTTTCTATAGACAGTAGAAGATCTCAATCGAGAGAATAGTAAATCGATCGATCTTGCTCTCGAACTTGATGACGTAAAATCGAGGCAGAATCGATTTGTCAGGATGATGATACTCGAAGACTGAAGATACCGTTTCATCGAGGTGGTTAACTTAAAAATTTACAAAGAAGTGCATCCTTCGGATTGTCTCTCTCCTAGGAGAGGAACGACGAAAAAAGGAAAACATAGAGAGGGAAAAGGAATGAAAGGGGGGGCAAGAAAATAAAAAAAAAAGTCGAAGAATGTTGCGTCCGTGTTCGTATGCGTATATGTATGATGTGCGTGTGCGCGCGCCCGCATCTGTATGTACGCGAGATTGTGTGTGCACTCTGTGCCTGTGAAACGGTGACAAGAACACACAGGGGCAGATACGAAGAGCAGAGGGAGAGCTGTCTAGTTGTTTAAAAATGTGTTGCTTGTTTAATAGAACACCGCTGTTATTATCGAAAATTTGAAAAAAGTCGAGAGTAGAAAAGACGAATTTGAAGAAAATCGACCGAGCAAGAAGAGGGAAAATGACGGGTAGTCGTAGTAGCGAAATAAATCCGGATGTGACGGTGCGTGGTGAGGGTGGAAAGCATACGGTTCATTGGTTTCGCAAAGGTCTCAGGCTTCACGATAATCCTTCGCTGAGGGAAGGTCTTACCGGAGCCACTACGTTTCGTTGCGTATTCGTTTTGGATCCATGGTTCGCCGGAAGTACCAACGTTGGCATCAATAAGTGGAGGTGAGTACGCGAGTTAACGTTTAACAAATACAACGTTTGCTTTACAATTCGATTTTCCCGCAGGTTCTTGCTACAGTGTTTGGAAGATCTCGACTGCTCCTTGAGAAAATTGAACTCCAGACTATTCGTGATAAGAGGTCAGCCGGCGGACGCTCTGCCGAAATTGTTCAAGGAATGGGGTACCACGAATTTGACCTTCGAGGAAGATCCAGAGCCATTCGGACGCGTCCGAGACCACAACATTTCGGCACTCTGTAAGGAGCTTGGTATCTCGGTGGTCCAAAAGGTCTCGCATACCCTTTACAAGTTGGACGAGTGAGTCGAAATACCTTCGTTCGATCGACCTTCCATTCTTAAATTCGTTTCTCTTCCCTAGCCGGTTATCGGTCGCCGATAGACGTCACGAGCTATCCTCTAGTCCTTCCAGTGGTATAATGTTTTTTCCGTTCCAATAATATTTATAAACTTCCAATTTAAAGTGGTAATATTCTTTCCCCGTGTACGTCACGGCAATGTCGGCAATCATCGACGATCGTGCCCTTTCGCGTTTCAGGATCATCGAGAGGAACGGAGGGAAACCACCGTTGACTTATCATCAGTTTCAAAATGTGGTTGCCAGTATGGATCCTCCGGAGCCATCGGTGCCGACTGTCACTTCTGCTTGCATAGGTTCGGCCTACACCCCTCTGAAAGAGGATCACGATGATCATTACGGTGTTCCAACGCTCGAAGAACTTGGTAAATTTACGTGTTCGTTTATCGCGTATTTATTTCGAGCGATTCTCGACGGCGACGTCGTTCTCGTAAGTCGCGGCTATGTAGAGGGAACTGGATCAAGAGTTTCGTTGTAAGGAGTTAGCTATCCTAATGATTAACAGGCTTCGACACGGAGGGTCTTCTTCCGCCTGTATGGGTCGGAGGCGAAAGCGAGGCTCTGGCACGGTTGGAGCGTCATCTAGAAAGGAAGGCCTGGGTGGCCAGTTTCGGGAGACCGAAAATGACTCCGCAATCATTGTTGCCCAGTCAAACCGGTCTTTCACCTTATTTACGATTCGGATGCTTGAGTACCCGGCTGTTTTATTATCAGCTCACTGATCTCTATAAGAAGGTAAGGCAACGTTATCCATTTAATCGTCGTGGATAGCAATCGCTGCGATTATAAATTATAAATTAGTCACGAATTATCGGCATTCTGTTGAAAGATTATACGATTCGTATTAATGTTTTATAGATAAAGAAAGCCGTACCACCGCTTTCGTTGCACGGACAACTTTTATGGCGCGAATTTTTTTACTGCGCTGCTACGAAGAACCCAAATTTCGATCGGATGCAGGGTAATCCAATTTGCGTGCAAATCCCTTGGGACAAGAATGTCGAAGCACTTGCCAAGTGGGCAAACGTGAGTGAATTCGTTTCTAGACGAATCGTCCGTTATTCGTTGAGTTTTCATAAAAAATCGTAAAAGACGTTTGTCGGACAGGGCCAAACGGGATTTCCCTGGATCGATGCGATCATGACACAACTAAGAGAAGAAGGTTGGATACATCACTTGGCTAGACACGCGGTCGCCTGTTTCTTAACCAGAGGCGACCTTTGGATCTCCTGGGAAGAAGGAATGAAGGTAAAATGCCACTTGTTATACATTGACATTTCGACTAGCGTTCGAAAGGATCGACTATAGCATACTTTGCTGTCTTGCGATATCACAAAACTGCTCGAGTCCGTTTCGTTCGACGTTTGTCCCGTTAGTTTCATCTCCGTCGATCGTCTTTCTTGCCATATCGGTTGGCGGTTCGTTTAGCGAGATACAAAGTTAATGGAAATTTTTTGTCAAAGGTGTTCGACGAGTTGTTGCTAGATGCTGATTGGTCGGTGAACGCGGGAATGTGGATGTGGTTATCGTGCAGTTCTTTCTTCCAACAATTCTTCCACTGCTATTGCCCGGTGAGATTCGGCAGAAAAGCTGATCCGAATGGCGACTACATTAGGTAACTTTAATTCGCTCCTGAACGAGCTTTCTTCGGCATTAGAGTATCGAGCGTGATCTTGACTTTTGACATCTCGTAAGCTATACTACGCGATACCGGATCACTTGATTTCTTTTCTTTTGTATTCTATCTCGATACAGGCGATACTTGCCGATTTTGAAAAATTTCCCTACGAGATATATCCACGAACCGTGGAACGCACCACTCAGCGTGCAACGTGCAGCCAAATGTATTATTGGCAAAGACTATTCATTACCGATGGTGAATCACAGCAAGAGCTCCAGGATCAACATCGAGAGAATGAAGCAAGTCTATCAGCAATTAAACAAATATCGTGGAAACGGTGTGTTCTCGACTCGCTCTTTAGCAGAATCTTAAATTTAAACTGCGAAAATATCGTTCCTACTCTTTTTTTTTTTTCTATGGTTGCAGGCGCCTCCCTTAAAGGAGAAACAGTTGGTAAGCCATTTATACCATTCGTTTATCGTTTACACCTTCTTTATCGTTCAATTTACTCAGAAGTACGAACTCTTAAGGTATAAACTAAGGTATATCCCTTAAAACGAAAGTATATTCTGCATATCATCTTCCTTGTGTACGCGCAACAAATATACATCGGAGATGAAAGGACATCGGTGCCTTTCTTTCGAAACGTTCGGGGAAAACCCAATAACCAAGCAATAAACTAAGAAATAGTTATATGGGTACCTAAGGTTTATGACGATGGGCTTGGGCCCGAGGTGACACAATGTGTCGCCGAACGTAGCCGCGGTCGCGGGAGGGACGTGTAATAACAGAGGTATGAAGTAATCGCGCAGCTCTCCTTAGAAACAATGATTGACCCGAGAGGTGGGAAAAAGGACTATATAAGGGCAGTTCCAATTGGGCTAGGGGTCAGTGAGCTAATCGCCGAACGAATTGCTGATTTAGTTGCCGATGGAAGTACGACTTGTACGTCGAGTCGCAGCCGGATCGCGTATGACATCGGATTTGTCCCCCGTGGCCGTGGATTCGTTATCGAACCTAGATTCATCGTCATCGACATCTCGTTTGTCCGATCGCCGTCTTTACCGGTAACCTCTTGCAATCGTCACATCGGTACCGATAACGATCAGCCAGAGTACATACATAATCACGATGGTCAGTTCGAGCGAAGATTCGTCAAACGCCCAAAATTCCAATCTCTTATAATCCGACATATACAACAAATAGTTTTTTCGACAAGGTTTATTGAACGCACTACCACCTCCATCGGTAAAAGAGAACGAGGAAGAAAAGAAGAAGACGAAGCAATCCCCGCCTCCCCCGGAGAACCAATCCAAGATGGAGGCTCTTGCCAAGACAACGCAACATCAGCAACAGCACCACCAACATCAATAACGACGACTGCACTGACGTCATCGAAGCAATTAGGCGATAATGCGAAGAAACGAAATTTTAATTATTTCCTATTTCTACTTAATTCACAATTATTTATTTGCCGTCATTACGTCGATGCTGGAATCATGTTAATTGTAATTCATCGTAACGCGTACAATCGTTAATAGTTTGAAAAAGTTATTTGCAGCGAGAGCAAAGCCATCCATCGTATCTGTTCAAATGATCGTTTGTATTTAGAGGTATGTTTCGTAACAAGAAATGTAAAACTTGAACGTTATGGCAGAAAAATGACGATGAGACGAATTTTATAATTCCAATCGTTGTACATAATACATCCATTATACGTCGTAAATAAAAATTTTTCATGCAAACTTGTTTGATAATAATTGCTTCTGATTGTACGTTCAGCTATACCGATCCCTGCCACTCTTTTCTTTTTTTTTTTCTTTTCTATACATTAAACTAAAACCATCGTATACATTAGCTACAATTTATCGTACAAAGAACGATATCCTACTTACCTACTTCACATAAAGTTTCATCGTTACTTACTAGGCGGGAGAAGGTGATAAAGGAAATTAAAAGAAAGTAAAAAAGAAAAAAAAAAAAAAGGAAACAAACGATATGTCGACCAGTAATATGATCAAATGGGGAGAATTCGTTAAAAAAATATGCACAAGCGTTACTCTGAACACCAACAATTTACTCGTTTCGAACATTTATCCCTCAAGGTACGTTCTTTGATAGGGACAAGTGTTGAGAAAGGAGCTTAGTATTGCCGAGCCTGAATCTTGATGAGACGAAGAGGCTCGACGAGGTATCTAATTGACGTATTTTTTGTTCTCGATCGAATCGCGGACCGATTCGTCTAGAAAGTAGAGAATCGCGTTTCTTACCTAATAATCCTTAACACGGCACAACGTATCGTTCTCTTTTCGCTTATAACTTTCGTCGTTGCTAAAGACGTGTTTACATCGCTGCGATGCGCGCGTATGTGTATTTGTACTCACGCCGATCGTTCGCACGGCATCGTGCCAGGAATAATTTACATTACTGGGATCATTTTTTTATTTTTTCATGTCAACAAATGATATATTTTTAGTGCCTATAGTACTTATAGTTTTACAGTACATTTCTCGTTAGATTTAAACAATTACAAATGAACATTCTTCAACACTCAAAGACGGAACTCTAATGTTTCTCTTTTGCAAAGTTCCTTTCTCTCTGCTGCTCGCACGCCCATACATACGCATATGCATACCACGCGCACGATCTTCTCTCACTTACGTTCGTATTTACCTCATCTTCCTCTCTTTTCTTTCTTTTGTTCCTTCGTTCGCGCGTTCGCTCTTAAATTACAGATTTATTCATCTTATAGGGCTGTTAGTTCCTCGTTTTGCGCATTTCTTGTGTATTTTATAAATGCTTATATGTCTCGTAGTATATTCCCCGTGCAGCACAAGAATCAGAAACTTGCAAATTTCTATGACCACGTTAATAAGTCTCCAAAATGCGTAGCGTGCCCAGGATCGGCTATTATCAAGATAACGCGTTCTTTTCCTATATAATATTATATATATATATAGTGTATATATATATAGTGTATATATATAGTATATATATATAGTATATATTTAGTATATATATATATGTATATATACCGTAAGTATCGTAAGATAGGTTTCTTAACGCCGGTTTTTTCTTTCCTGTGATCTACAAAGCAGCGATTTGGCTGCTTACTCTGTTTCCTATTGACATTCGATTAGAATTAAAAACGTAGCTTCGCATTTGAAAGTCGAA
The DNA here is from genome assembly GCA_014825925.1 of Bombus breviceps. Classification (NCBI taxonomy): domain Eukaryota; kingdom Metazoa; phylum Arthropoda; class Insecta; order Hymenoptera; family Apidae; genus Bombus; species Bombus breviceps. The sequence continues at coordinate 2,310,134 of CM026188.1, read as the reverse complement.
TTCTGGAAGTTTGAGCAACCGACGAACAAGCAGTGATTTGTTGCGAGAATTGCTAGATAGTAAACGAAGAGATCGAAGAAAGAAAGAAAAGGCGATAAAGATTACGAAAGGAAGCTTCGTGATCTCGTTTCGCTCATGGACTAAGACGGCAGCTTTAATTTTCCCGTTACCTGTGCACTTTGTACTTGTATTTTCGATGCAACTTCCTTTCTTTTTGTTCCTCATACACGCACGCACACTCACCCGCACGTACATCTCAAGATCGTACGTTATCGCCAAGGAAGAGCTATACACCAAAGTGAAAGTCCTTCCTAGATAAAGATTTGTCTTCGTTTCGCGAAAGGAATAAAAATCTGCACGATTTTCTCACTGGTATAAAGCAACGCTGCGCCAGCAAATGTAAACGAACGTCGAGGTTTCGCCAACAACGTTCTTTCGACATCGAGAAAACAAACTTTAAGAGAGTTAGTCGATAAATCAGAGGTTAGAGATATCGCTTTGATCGTATCGCCGAATTCGATGAGTCGACGATCTTTGAGCTGCTATCGTGCGAGGAAAATGGCGTCGATACATTTTAACATTTCGTCGTAAAATAATCGGAGAAACGAAGATCGAGTTTTAGGAAAAATTCCATTAGACTTGAAAGAAGAAAGTTGATCGAATCTCGATTTTTGTGCGCGTCTTTGAATGGTACAGTCCAACGTGGCACGTGTTCGCGTGCACGAATGTATAGTGTGTAGGTCACGTGTACGGGGAAGCTATTACCAGTAGTAGACTCTAGAAACTAGATCAAATCAATAACCTAATTAGTTAACGGATAATTGATCGCGTTTCAATGGTCGCTGTTTCGTGGGGCAAATATTTGAAAAAGGACGTTGCAATATCCGATATCTTGAGATCTCGGGGTAAATTATCGCGTAGGCTGATGAATGGGCTCGAAACAACCATATTCTTGATAATTAAATCGTATCGCATACATGGTATACGTGTACGTGTACGTGTACTTGCACGTGATTTTCATCGTACGCAGGTGGCCGCACAACGATCGCGAATACCGAAAATAGGCAAATATACTGAAAGATGTTTGTTACTCGGTTTGCGCCGAGTCGTCGTTTCAGAGGTTATGTCGACTATCGCGATTTCGTAGATTCGTTTTATTTCCGCGACGCATTTTGAAGAAACACACGCCAGATCGAATATACATGCACAAGTCCATGCATGCACGGCCATTTGCGCCCGCAATTTGTCTAATTCTTTCTATTTCTTCCTTCGCCTCGAGAATACATTCGACTCTTATCCATCGTTGAATTTCACGTCGCTTCCTTTTTCCCCTTTCACCAAATTTTTTCTTTTCCCGCATTTTCATTTACACACATGCTCTCAAACGTACTTTCACTCACACACTCACACACACGCGCACACACACACACACACATTTATCTCACATTTTCATTCTTCTTCACTTTTGTCTGTTAGTCACTCTTTCGTTCGTTTAACTCGGCTTGATTCGCGTACAACGTAAGTACGCGTTATTGAAGTAGACTTCGATAATTATTTTCGGAATTAAATGTAATCCACTTTTCGGTACAATTAGTGCGGTTAACTAATCTATACTATTAACTATGTTCACAATGATAGCTACAATTACTCATAGTTCATAGTATAAATGTCGACAGCTTACGATACGTACGCTACGCTAACATCGGATTTAAAGTGGTAGTTTTGAGTGCGACACGCTATAGGAAATCTCATATTCCTCCATCGAACATGTCGTCCGTTCGACGATTCTCTCCTCTGGTATCGTGGCCGATACGCGCATCCACGATCGGCGCGCGTCCTGTTTTCCTCTCTTTCCTTCGCTTCGTTTCATTTCATTTCATTTCGTTTCGTTTCATTTTGTTGTTTTCGTAAGGCAAGAGCAGAAAACAAAGTCAAAGAGAAAGACAAAGAATTTCGCGAGTACCGATACTCGTATAATAAAAGCGACGCGTTCTTCTCACCGTTTACTCGTTTTCCTTTTCTCTTTCCGTGTTCGCCCTTCTTTTTCCATTTTCCTCCTTCCTCTCCCTCTCTTTTTTTTTTTTGTTTATCACCGATCTCCTCTGTTTTCCATCTCGCTTCCCGCCCTTTCGTATTCTCTATCTTCGTATGCGACAAGCGACGTTTAATAATCCTACATAAAACTATGCGTTAATACGCCTATTTAATTGCGGGCACGAGGGGTTAAGTATATATTTACGTTACGCGCTTAAATACAACTGCTAATTAGTTTTACAATACGTTCAACATTTTTGTCCTCCTGATTTCTCTAAGTACCGTTATCTTTTTCTTTTTTTTTTGGTTAACAACAACAGACTTACTTAACTCTAATTATGTTTCTGGTTTGTTACTTTCTAAGGCCTTGTTTCTAGCACAAATCCTGCTGTCGCTAAGGCAGTGGCTCTTTTAACTTTCTCTCTCCCTCTCTCTCTCTCTCTCTCTCTCTCTCTCTCATATTTTTCGTTCGCTCTTGCATGCACGCATTCATACTTGTATACGCACGTACTTCATTTTTTTATATAATTCGTTCGTTTCGCAATAAATTGTGACAGACTTCCGGTCGATCGAAGGTCGCGCAAACGATCGAGTTCTTTTCAAAGAAATACCAGGCTAAACGACCGAAACCTGAGGCCGGATTTTTCTTGGAGGGGGAGGGCGTGGGGGATTTATCCGCGAAGAACGTGGATTGTGAATCGCTTACATTTCAAACTTATTTCGTGTGAAGAAAGCATTTGAGTGGGCAAACGAGCGAGCAATAGAGAGAGGGTTGGGGAGGGGAGACGGAGGAGGAGGAGCGGGAGGGGGGGCGGTAGCAACAAATGACAAAATTACCAAAAAAGAATCATTGGAAGATTCTCGACGATACGAGAAGAAATTCGTTCAGATTTGTTCTGGAACGAAAAAAGGAAAAAACGCTTCCGATGTGCTTGTTTCGCCCGTGAAATTTACGTCGACTAGATCGGAAGTTGCGCAACGAGATGTTTTCCGAACAAATCGGTAGTTTAATTCGTCGTCTTACTTTCGTACCGGGTCGTCTCGGTTAAACTTTGTTTCATAGGCGGTCGTAGGTATAAGTTGCGATAACAAGAGAAACGATAATCGAAGAAAGAGAAAGAAAAAGAAAAAGGAAAAAAAAGAGAGAAGAAACGGGCAAACGTTCCCGGTTACGAAACCACCACGACTGTGACTACGTAAACGTCGACGTCGACGTCGACAGGCTGCTGGCCTGTTTTATGCAAACGCTCTATGTTGGGAGACTTGCGAAATCAATACGTAGTCTGCACCTCTTGCCTCTCTCCCTCTGTCACGCACACATTGTATGCACGTACACGCACACGTACACACACCCACGTGTTCTATCCCTTCACCGTTCCAACTCTATTTCTTCGACGCTCTCTTGCTTCAACTTTTTCTCTCGCTAATTTTATGTGGCAGTACTCTCAGTCTCTCTCTCTCTCTCTCTCTCTCTCTCTCACCTTTTTTCATCTTATCATCGTGTCCATGGTTAACCTCCTCGTCGAAACTCGAGCACCGCTCGTCAAACTAGTCCTCACCCAAAACTTCTCTCTCGACGGCTGATAGCCAGCTGTTGTCCATCTCCTTTTTCTTTTTCTTCGTGTGTTCTACGATTCGGATACACGCGAAGCGTCACCGTACACCTGCCCTTTCGCGTCACGTTATTCTCGATTTCTTTAATTTAAAGCGTTAACAGCGTGGAAGGCTGAAGAAGAAGAAGAAGAAAAAGAAGAAGAAGAAGAAGAAGAAGAAGAAAAAGAAGAGAAGCAACACTGCGAATGATCGAAACATTTCTGTAAAACTAGCGAATTTGCGGTATTAGCTAAATGTCTCTCATTGACGATCGAACGATCGAACGAGTATTTTTACCTTGATCCTGATGACCATGGGTCAGCACTGTCCTTTGCTCGTTTTTTGATCTTTGGTCTTGTCGCGCGATACGCTTTCTTTCTTTCTACTAAGACAGACGATAGATAGACAGACAGAGAGAAACGAAGGAGAAGAGGAACGATAGGATACGATAAGAAACAGTTGGAAGAGGACAAGGAAAATTTTCAACGAATTTGTTACGAGGATCGCACGGGGATAGGGGAATTTCTTAATTATTTTACGAACAACTTGCTGGGGTCAGATGGGTACGGATTGGCTGGGACCACGGCGCGACGTTGTCGCGTCTCGTCGTCGATCACGCGAGATGACGCGGACAAAACGAAAAGAAGGCGAAAGAGGAAGGAAAGAGGAGAATGATAAAACGGGAGTGAAAAAGGTCGGAATGAATTTTCAGTAACAGTCGTAAAAATGTGGAAGATCAAAGGAACGGTCTAGCTCGAAGCACAGGCCTTTTACCTCTGTAACGATATTATCGTGCTTCCACCCATTCGCACCTTATTATTTTTCCTTTGTAGGTGAAAACAATATTCGCGTGCAACGTCCGCGTGACGTTCGCGAGGAACGAATTTCCCCTTGAAACAAAAGATGACGGATTCGTTGAGAAATCCGCGTCTACGAGCTCGACAGCGAAGATTCACGGGTTTCGAGAAACGAGCAGTTTCTCGTAAGGAAGCGCGTTAGGCGCATTAGCACGGCGATATCGCGAATGGGCGTGACGGTTGTTATCGATTCGCGATTGAGAATTCCAAACAAGAGACAGAATCGCCGTTCATCGATTGCTTCTTTTCGTGCGCGAATAGCGTAAGAAAAGAGGGAGGAGATGGACAAAAGAGGAAGCACCGCAGAGAGCTCCTCGGATTCGAGCGGAGTTTCGGATCGATCGGAACGTAAATGCGACCGCGTCTCTAAAGACTCTTTAGAAACGAGAACATCGAAAGAACGTTCGAAACGCAGCTGAGCTTTGGTCAGTGAACGCGGATATACGCCGTTAGGAAAGGATTTCGTGTACTTGACACGATGCTTCCTTACCCATTCTTCCTATCGCCACGCACTTGCTTTCGCTGCTTCTTAGTATAATCTATAAAAAAATTATATCGGAATCAACGATGCGAAAATATTCTTATTACTCCGTCGATTTTTTCCTTCGTTAATGGTCCAAGAACATTGCTTATCATTTTCTAAACGAACGAACGAACGAACGAACGAACGAACGAACGAACGAACGAACGAACGAACGAACGAACGAACGAGCAAGACGCGATCTACGAGAACGATAAAGTTGGCGAGCAAACATTTCGGCGTTGGTACCGATTTATGGTTTATCGTTTCTCGAAGATGCGAAACGCGGTTGATAGAGAGAAGTAATATCGACCGGAAGTCGATCGACGAGGCATGATCGACAAGAAAATTGAGACGAGTCGAACCGATAGAAAGAGAAGAGACGAAATAACGAAAAGAGCGAAGCTCGCGAGAGTAGATCTACGAGAGTTGGATAAATTTTAACGCGTTAATCGTAGTTCCGGCAAATTCCTGAAACGTTTATCGTTAAAATCCTACGTTAGATTAGTCTGTTTCAGAGATCGTCGCTTTCCAAGTAAGATAGATCGTGCGCGAATTAAAAGCCAGCCAGCCTGACGATTAACGCGTTAACGTAATACGTGCGTTTTCCTTTAAAATCGATTTATCCGTCTTGATTACGTTTACGTTCAAGCGCGTACGCGTAGGTGCGCGCGTATTTACGAATCGATAGAGCGTAATTGCGCGTACCTCGCGCACCCGTCACCGACGAGTCACGCGCGTTTACGATTCGACGGTTCGTGGTTCGTGTCGGGCCGAACCATTCTTACAACCAATGTCTCTTCGCCGAAACTAATCCGGGCTAGATGGCGTCCGCCTAGGAAGAAAGAATAGATCACTTATGGCGCTGGCTATCGCTTTGCGTTCCTCTCGGCCGTTTCAATTTTTCTTCTCCACTCGTCATCGTTCGTACGTACGGAGTGTGTACGCACGGAGACGGCTGCGCGTACACCCGTGTCTCTTAACCATCCAACACGGACGAACTTTCTTTCACCTTGTTGTTTTCTTTCTTCTCTTTTTCGTTTTCTCTTTTTCTTTTTCTTTTTCTTATTCCCGTCTTTCGCTCAGACACAACGTCACGGCGATCGTATTCGACAGAATTGCCATTTCAACGCGCTTCATGTTATTGCTCCGGTTACCGTTTGACGGATTCGTCTGTCGTTTAAGCGAAAAAATGTAACTCGTGTAATTGCGTTTGCGTATTGTGCGTTTCATCCTCTCGCTCCTCACCGGAAATTAATCGCCTTAAAGTCTACACCGCGTCTAGCAGCCTTCCCCTCTCCGTTGACCGTCGTTTCATCGATGTTCGATCGTTATGGGCCATACGCTTCCCTTTTCGCGTACTCCGCTATACATATCATTTCTATTTTTTCTTTTTCTTTCCCACTGTTTCGTTCAACCGCAAAAATTGCACGGAAAACAGTCGCGGATAGCCAGACTCTCACTAGTTATTTTTCGCTCTCGGCACACGCATACGTCGTATCGCTAGTATTTTTCTTTGGCTCTCGCTAGTTCCCATACATACACGAACAGGTGTACATATGTTTAAATGTGTGCGCATACATGAACGTTCACATGTGCGTTTACACATCCACACAACGTACATACATATGTATACACGTAAACTTTACATATATACATATACATGTAAATACATATATTTACATATAGTCGAGCAATCGTGTTTTTTAAGACCGTTTCATCTACATGGTTTTATTTTTTCCGTTCTCTCTCTCTCTCTCTCTCTCTCTCTCTCTCACTCTCACTCTCACTCTCACTTTCACTCTCACTCTCACTCTCACTCTCACTCTCACTCTCTCTCTCCCCCATTGGCAATTCTTTCGCGTAATACCTATTTATATATTTATAATATTTATATGTCTTTTTTCCCGTGCATTGGCCATACCTTTGTTAATTTCGGCTTGCAGTCGTTTCCTTCCTCTCACACTTTCACTCGTTTCTTCGTCCCTCTTTTCTCATTCGCGCTGTCTTTCGCACTCTGTCTCTCCTTGTAACACTCATATCACAGGCTCTCCCTCTTTCTCTCTCTCTCTCTCTCTCTCTCTCTGTTTCGCTACTGTCTTCGTTCATCTTATAAATGTACGTTAGTAACAATTATGTATTGGACAATGTTTAACAACGTAATGAATGCACACGCGGGACACAGTGTCTGTTCTCCTTATCTCCGCGCATGCATTTCTTATTTCCGTGTACGCTGCACGTATGTATATGCGTGTACCTCTATTACGCGTGTAAGTACGTGTATAAGACATGCTTTTCTTGTGCACGACCTCCTGCAATTTTACGACACAACGATGACGACGATTCTTCTCTTCGCTCCGTGCTTGTCTCGCTCTTGCTTTCTTTCTCCGCATAGTGGCTCTCGTGGCTTCGTTCGATCACTCTCGCGTCTTCGAGATCCCACGCTTCCAACGCGCGTTCAGATGTTTACATTTCAGCGTGAAATCGTCCGTTAGACGAACGACCCTTCGTCTTTCCAAATATACTTTGTCGATTTCACCTGTTTTAAACGATCCACACGTCGAAACGAAACGCGTCCCCTCTGGAAATTCTGTCATGGTGTTTCGCGGTATGTGCAAGCGAGTTTCGTGATTCGAAGAAGATGGTAACGCTAGCGTGTGAATAACCTCTTTCTCGTGTCTCCATCTACCGCTAAAAGTCCAAGGGCAATGAAAAAAAGGAATTATTCTTCGGGTAGGTGTCGTTTAATTCTCCTTTGAATGATCGATTTCGTAGTCTTTTCTTCTACACACGTGCTATTTCGTAACGTGTAAATATCCTGTGTGTGACGTTCAAAGTTTTCGAAAAGAAAAAAAAAAGAAAAAGAAAGATTCGAAGCCACGTACACTGTGCAGGAAAGAACGTGAAAAACAAAATTTTTTTCCTTTATACCACTATTTTCATAATATCTCTTTAGAATATTCCTCTATAAAAAATTCATCAGTTTTCTACGTTTTATTTTTTTTTCTTTTTCTAGTCAACGTATGTTCTCTAGCTTCTCTTGCAATTTTTTTTTCTTATTTTCTACTTTTCGTTTACTCTATCGTTTTACTCCTCTCCCCATCTCACACCTCTTCTCTCTCTCTCTCTCTCTCTCTCTCTCTTCCTCTCTCCCCCTCACAATCGTACGCATATACACTCGCGCCCTTCCTCTCTCTCTCTCTCTTTCCTCTCTTTTAATTTATATCGTTACACGTCTATATTAATGCAATACTTATTTATCGTAATGTCTAAACGAACACATATTTATATCTCGATAACGTCGTGTTTATTTATCTCCGTGTGCTAACCGTCGCCGGTTCTACCGTCGTATAATTCTCTTCTCGTATCGATTCGGCAGTCGAGTTGCTCGAATCTTGATTCGCGCGTTTCGTACATGCTCTCCAATTCTCTGTCTCACGACCGAAGTACTATCTACCTACGTCTTTTTTTTTGTGTTTTTTTTAAATGTCTCGTTAATCGTTAACGGCTTATACGAGAACGTGTATTTGCATCTTCTCGCCTCTGGCATTCGCTATCTTTCTCGCGTCTCCACGTGTATTCGCTCTTCCTCTTTCGTACGCTGTTCTCGCTTCGTTATACTACGGCGCATTCCTCCCCTCTACGCTCGCTCTTTCTTGCCTTTTATCTGCTCGCGAAATAACGAATTATCTGTGTGTACGTGCTGGTTCCGTGTGTTCAATGTATATGTGCGTGTTCTTTTCGTTAAATTCGAATGCATACGACGCATCGAACGTGTAACAATAACTGTAATCGTAATCATTCTATCGTTAACGTTAACGTTACTCCATTGTATCATCCCCACCTTTTATCGTTATCTCGTTATTTAATCGTTATCATTTACTTTATTATCCGTAAACTATTATTTATTCATTGTCCTTTGTCACCATTTTATCGTTATCATTATCGTTATCGTTTGTGTATCATCGTTTTCATCATCGTCGTCGTCGTCGTCGTCGTCGTCGTCGTCGTCGTCGTCGTCGTCGTCGTCGTCGTCGTCATCGTCGTCGTCGGCGCCGTCTCCATTGTTATCGTCGAAACGTCGGCGTCATAGTCGTCGTTGCAATTACCGTCGCAGTCACCGTCTCCGTCATTGTCGTCGATATCCTCGTTAATATTTTAATTAATTAATTATTGTTGTGTATTGTTGTTCTTGTTCTTCTTGTTATTGTTATTATTATTATTACTATTATTATTATTATTATTACTATTATTACTATTATTATTCTTCTTCTTATTATTATTATTAATATTAATATTATTATTATTATTATTAATATTATTATTATTATTATTATTATTATTATTAGCGACAGACGTTACGATTTCATCGTTTTGTTTCACGTCCTTTTGTCCTCACGTCCGAACTTTAGACGTCGACGTGTTTCTTGGCTGTTGTTTTCGATACCCGGACTCTCCCCAATTTCTGCTTTCCCCTATCCATCCATGTGTACACATTTTCGGAAAATTACGTCGCACCGGTTTTCCTCCCGATCCTTCTCACACTCTGTTCCATTTATTTTCCATCTCCGTACGTACGTACTTTGAACGTCTCGCGTTTTCTTCCCTCCGCTTCCTAACGCTCGTCTGCCACCCTTGCTTGTACGCTCTTTCTCGGATTCCAGTCGTTCCGCGATGCGTGCTTCGCTCGAAGACGTTGGATCTCTCGATAGTCGAAGATCGAGAAAGGTACGGCCAAATAGGTGCTTCCCGACAGAGCTCTGGATATACCGATAGAAAAAACCTGTGTTTTACGCTTTTGCGTAGACGAACTGCTCTATGGTGGGTCCTTTTTCCTCGAGAATAATTTCAAATGTCGCCTTCCAGCCGAGGAAGATCGAGTCCACTCTTCGGAAACTTCTAAAGCCTCTCTGCTCCGTCTTCTCCTCTTTCTCCTCCTTCTCCTTCTTATTACTCTTTTTCTTCTTCTTCTTCTTCTTCTTCTTCTTCTTTCTTTCATTTCTCGATCGGCCGCTTCGTCTCGATCACGCCGGAAACCACGAAAACGATCCTTTCTGCCGAGCGATATCGCCATTCCGACAAATCCGCCGTAATGCGTTTCTCGTGATCGCCACCATCGGTGCAACCACCACCACCGCCAGCACCATCGTCGCCATAGGCACTTTACCGTGAACGAATCGACGTGGAAACACTGGATCCAACGCTCGTACAACGAATCACGATACGTCTTTCGTAAATGGAAAAAGGATTCGTTTTTCACGACGGTGGTGGTGGTGGTGGTGGTGGTGGCGGTGGTGATGGTGGCGACGACGGTGGTTGGAAAGGTGACGACGATGGTAGTGGCGATGGCTGTGGCGATGGTCGTGGCGGTGGCGGTTACGACGATACGAGTCAACGTAGCACCGGTGGTCGAAGGATGACGCGCGTCGACGAATCGACCGAAACGACTTTTTCCACCCGGCCGTCGAGGTCGAAATTTCCATCGAACACGACCGCTCGCCGATGATATTCTTCGCCATCTCCACCACCACCAGTACCAGCAGCGACACCACCAGCTTCGGCATCGACGTTCGATCACCAGCCACTTTTCCAGCAACCGGTTCTCGGCGTAACGCGCGCCGACGTAGTTGCCGCGAAAGCAACGGCGCAACCGGACGACGATATCTATCAGGCCGCTCGTTTTCCTCGACTTTGATTCGCTAGCGCAACGATTACCACGGTGATCGCGACCATCGCTAGCCTCGTTGCCATCGAGCGGCACGATCGGCCACAGAAGGATCTTGACGATCCAGAGGACGGGAATCGTTCGAACGTTGCCGAGGATGCTGGTGAAAACGGAGCACAGCCAGAAGAGTTGCGGAAGGATCGAGGCTGCCGATCGATCGGAGGAGGAAACGCTGGCGATCGAGTCGACACCATCGCCGGTTCCGCACACCAACGTTCCTCGTTGCCGCCCCGTACTCGAAATCGACGCAGCTGCGGAGTAAGTGGACGAGTCGTGTCTCTGTTCGCGCTCCAGGCCGCTGTCCGTGAATCCCGATTCTTCGTATCCTCCACCTGGTCGAAACAAAAAACGCAGAACCTTTGTCTTACGTCCGATGCAACGTACGATACGCGACGTCTCTCCGTGTTTCTAGAAGCGATAGAGAAACGAACGTACGGAGGAGAGTAACGAGGCTCGCGGCCGGTAACGAGGACGTCCGGCGATATCGCTATTCGGTAGCGCGAGGGATCGCGATCCAACTATCGCTGTTCTTCCGCAACGCGCTTTCTTTCCGCGCGCTTTCTTTCGACCGGAGAATCGCACCGTCGTAAAGAAATCGGCGTAAAGAAAGACGAAAGAGAACGTACGCACCTGTGGAAGCCGGTCGAATGGGATTAATTTCGCAACGGGGTGCCGTTGGTGGATCGTGGTTGTTCCCGCGTCTCCGTGGTTCCTTGTCCGTGCAATTCGCGCAAATACCCGATCCCGGCAACTCCTCGGAACACGCGTGAAAGCAGCACTCGTTCTCCTCGCTGCTGTGCAATGCCCTCGCGGCTTGCTCTCCGGTCTCGGGGATATTCGGATCTGAAATCATTTCGGTTTACAAGTGCCACGTCTCGCGCGTTCCTTCGAACCAGCCACGCGTTTCGTCACGCGATTATAATATCCGCCTTTCGAAATCGGCCATTTGGTCGCACCACTTCGACGAGGATTACAACAGGGTGCCAAAAATGCTATTACCCTTGCGCGATGTGGCGCGTGGTTCGATAAGAGGACGGGGGACGACAAGCGGTAAGAGGATGACGGTAAGGTACGGGCGGATCGTCGTCCACGACCAAACAGTTACCTCTGCAAAGAAAAGTGGGTTCGCCGGCGTATTGCGTGGGATACGCGGGAGCACGATCACCCGGAAGTAAGTAGGGACAACGTTGCTCCACGGATTGGCAAAAGGACCGACAGGGCCTAAGTCTGCTTCCGGCCCAGTTGTTGGAGCTGTTCAAGTCCTGTGGTTCCCCATGAGCAAAGTAAGGCACCAGGGAGCTGCACACCCATTTCCTATACGCTTCCTGTAATCACGAAACGATCTAGTTTAGTTCGCGTTGGAATACGGCGGTTCGGCGAATTCCAGTCGGCCGCTAAGAAACAGAAAACACGGTATCGCTCTCGTCTCGTTTCTACGCTCCGTTTTCGGAGTTCTATTTGCGACGATCGGAGGTCGGAGCAGGCAATAAGACGGGTCAGTGGCTGACCTACTTTAAATATTACACATTCTGCGCATCCTCTAAGAGCGCGTTATAATTACGCTCCGGTTGCAGGAAAACCCTTTTATTCGCCACGGCGACTTATCCCCGGCTGTTCTCTCTATCCGTGTACGTTATCCTGCTTCTCGTCGAGTCGCTCCGCTTTATCAGGCATTTCGTGTACACAGTCGAAAGAATCGCCGCTCGGTATCCCGGTGATACAGCACCGCGAAACGGGCTACGCGTTACGCGTTCTTCCGTAACCTTGGCTCGTGCTTTGCCCGGCAAGTCCAGCTGTACGGCCACCGCCATACGAGAACGACCGACCCGGAACGAATCTACGAAAAGCGACGACCTCGGCGTGGCTGCCTCTGCCCTGGTTTCTACCCGAATCTCCGAATAATCCAGATATCCGTGCGCGATTGATCCTCGGACATTCGACTCGCACGCTTTTCGCCGTCAAAATCGGCTCGCTGACGGTCGATCGGCCGAATCCTCCGACGATCAATCCCCGTCGCGATAAGGTCGCTTTTCCGTCGATTTCCGCGACGCAGCCACGCGTCCCAATTGGAAAATATGAATTTCACCGTGGCGAAAGCGCACGATCGCGCGTTGACACGATTTAACGATCGTTGCGTCGTTTTTCATTCGCAACTGTTCGCGCGACCAGAGATACAACTTGCGTCTTGCAATTTTTCACTCGCGCCGAGACTCGCGTGACTCGGCTGCCGAATCAAGTTGACGAGGTACAACACGATACGATACAGTACGAACTATTGGGTCGGCAACTAAGCGATCGCGGGCTTCGTCAATATCGCCCAATGACAAAGTCCGCGATCGCTCAGTTGCCGATCCAATGCGATCGAAACTCGTCGGGGTTGGACCTTGTTCGCGCAAATGCCGCCTTTTCCTTTCGTTCTTTTTCTATCGAAAACGAGCGATAACTGCGTTCGAACGCAGTTCCATGTTCCAGGTTAGACGGGATGGCTGTGCTTCCCGAAGAATTCTACGAATCGCAGAGGATCGACCAGGAAACGTGGCGGACGTAATCTGCGAAAACCCTCGACGAGCTAGCTTGTGTCTGGTCCGGAGCCGCAGATGGGAGACCGTTCGTAAATCCAACCTTCCGGCAACGCGACGATATCTCACGATGCGAGTATCGTAGCTTCGCGTAGATATCGACGCGTCTTTTCGCCGGATTGGAAAATAGAGCGGCGGAATCGGCGTCGAAGCTGCGGCAAGGACACCGAGGCCGCGACAGCTTCTTCGATTCGACGAATGCCATGAACGACGACAGTTCGCCGCGCGGTTCACGAGAAAAGAAAGGGCAAAGATCGCTGGGCAAGAGATGCGAAAGGAATAGCCGAGGAACGGTAGGACGGTGGATCGGCGGATAGGTAGCTACACCTGAAGTACGCACTCCAAGTTGGTCGACCCAATTCTCTCCAGCCTCTGTCGAGTATCTACGTTCGAGCTAGGCAGATGCGGTACCCTCTCCCCTCCGGGCTACGTCCTTCCTTTCGTCCCTCTGCCAACCCCGGCTCGTGCCGCTCGTCTTCCACTCGCTCCACCCGCAACCCCGTCCCTCTGTCGCCCATCTCAGCCGTCTCGTCCACCCTGTCCCTTTTCCCGCTTCGTGTCTCGTCGCTCGCCGATCAGTCTTCTCCCACCTTGCGCTCCGTCCACTCATCCCCCACGATCGGCCGTCCCTACCCTTCTTTCGCTTGCAATTAGATCGCCATAACGAAGCGCAGCTTTCAAACAATACGTCGTTTTCCGATTTCCTTCCGCGGAATTCATCGACGCCGATGCGTTCGCGGTTACGCGGCGCGACGACGCGAGTCGCAACCTGCGCCGGTACGTTCCGCCTCGTTCCTATCCGATCTTCCCCCATCTCCTGGTCTTTCTCCCGGCGACTAAACTTCTCTCCTTTTCTTTGTCGTTTTTCGTCGGATCGACCAGATGCTCCTTAACCCGAATAACGAACGAAACAGCAACCACGTACAAACGTTCCCGATTCGCGGTCGGACTGGAAAGAGAAATAGGAGCAAAGAGATGGGAAATCGGATATAGTCGGTGGAAATGGTGCGTTTTGTTCGCGCGACCATATACGTTTCATCGGTCGCGATGGGCCGCCGCGTACTTGCTTTCTTTTCACCCGGACTAACGTACATCGACGCCGAACCTGCTTTCTTCTCGCTCTACTTTTCTTTCTCCTCGATACGAACGCGACAGATAGCGCGCAACCAGAGGTCTGCGCGTGTATATCGCGCGCGTGTCCGTGTGGTCGTATATTCCGACGCGCGGCTGTGTACGCGTGTATGCACGTACAGCGCATACAACGACCCGTAATTCCGCCTGTCATTGTTCACCCCGGATCCGTGACATTAATTTTATCCCTCTTTCGGAATACGCCGGAGTGATCCTTTGTCTCGGTCAGGCCGTCGAGATCAAAGACGAGAGGCTTGAAATTAGTAATGCTCTTTGCGCCAACGATTCTTTCTTTTTTCTTTTTTCTAGAAAAAGCGCCACCGCGCTGTGTCTTTCGTTTCGCGTAACTGGCTAATTTAATCGACGATTTCCACGCCGAACCTAAGGATCGGACAGCGTCTCGCGGCGAACGAAGCCGCGATCGCGACGACCGTGACACAACGAGCACGAGGTATCTTCGGCTCGACCTGGCGTACGTGCTAATTTCCCCGCTGGGAAATTTTCGAACGATGCTCGTGCAACCGGAAACCGTACCCTCCGGTTCCTCGGTGTTTCTCGTTTGCCGCGCACTTGGCTCGTGAACGTGCTTCTCGGCCCACGAGTGTCACGAGTGCGCCGCATTTAATTAACTGCGAAAGCGAGCGGAGAAGAAGAAAAGGGAAACGGCGAATGCACAGATCGCACGGGGGCGAACGCGCGGGACGAGTAACTCGTGCAAACCTGAAACGTCAACGAGTCGTCTGCCTTTCGATCTTCGAAATTCCTGCGATTCTCGCGACCACCACCGCTGCCGATCTTGCAACGTTACGCGCGAAATTTTCCTCCACCTTTCGAGCGAAATCGATCGGCGGCGAGAATCGCGAGCAGACGGCGAAGGGACTCGATCTTTGCGATTTTTCGTAGCTGCGATAGCGGAAGTATCGAGAAGCAAAGGGGAAAAGGAAGATTCCTTTCCGCCGAACCGTCAAAGTCCCCCCCCTCCCCCCATCCCCCCGATGGAGGTGCAACGCCGTGGTAAATTCTATCGCGAGTGCCGCAGCGAGTTCCTCGGCCGTGTAGAAGCCTCGACGGTTCTCTGTCGAATAGCTCGGTGGAATGAAAGAAAGTATTTTTCGTTCTCCAGAGAAACGACGAAAAGACCGGCAGCAGAAAAGACGCGAGAAGAATGAAAAGGAGAAATAAGAGCACCGCTGAAACGCGAGATGCGTCAAGCGATACAACGCCGAGGAACAAAGATGCCTATCGCAGATACAGAGAGATGCAACTGTTGTTCGACGTGTCGTGTCGTACACGTCGTGTATCGAGTGACGATGAAGGAAGCAACGAAGCAAGAGAGACAGAGAGAAAGATAGATAGATAGATATATAGATAGATAGATAGATAGATAGAGAGAGAGAGAGAGAGAGAGAGAGAGAGAGAGAAAGAGAGATGGATGGAAACATGGAAAAGGATGAAACGATGAAAAGGGAGAAAAAAAGAAAAGGGGCCAGAGGGGAAGGGGTAGGGAAGGTTAGAGCAGCTCGAATGGGGTGACGGGGTGTCGGTGGTGGCGCGCGGCGGTGGTTGGCGGTTGCAAAAGCAAATGCCCTTAGTCGCGGTGACCTGGTTACCTGGCCCATATCCGTGCCACCGTTCTACCAATGCTAGCCCAAATCCTACCCCTCCTCGAGCCAGCTTCCACAGCCTCCTGCTGCACCTTCTGCAGCCTCGTCCCGGTGGTTTTCTCCTCCTCTTACTCTCGTCCGATCCTGCATTCGCGCGTTCGTCGCTTCCGCCTCGTCCTCGTCCAGATAAGGACCTTACCCGATCGTGCGTGCCTCTTTCCTGCGTTCTTCCCCTCGTCTGCGTTCCATCGACGTGCGATCAGAGAGAAAACAACGGAGAACGTTGCTTCGTTCGACCACGCTCGTCTTCTCCTCCGACGTTCGATATTCGGAATTTCGCCGGGCATAGATTTGCTCTCGCGTAGATTTCATTAACGGGCAGGTACACCTGCACCGCTTTCAAACAAGCGAGTTTCAATATCGTTGGTTACTCGGTCGCTGCGTGCCGAATTCCAATTAGTTTCGCCCCAGAAAATGAAAGCTGCGCGAACCTCGCAGATCGACATTTTCCAACGGCGAAATTCCCAGCCAAGTAAATATCGATTATTTCGAGCGTTTTGCGGCGTGTCGTTTCAGAGAAACGGAGAGGGGAGATGGAATGATACGGAGAAATCTATGAAATTCGCGCGATCTCGTTACCTAAGCGCCATTGCGAAGGATCTAGAGACGGCAGTAGACGAATACGTCCTTCCGTACATCGCGACGCGACGACGAAGACGACGACCGAACGCGTCGTCGTGTAAACGCGGATGAAAATTTTCCTATCTTCCCACCTTCGATCGGACAGCGACGGAGAGCTGACCAGAGGGACGTTGTACGGGCGAACGAGGACGATGGACGTATCGATCAGCAGTACCGTCTCGTCGTTTCTCCTTTGCCTCGGAGTGGTAAGAAGTTTTCGATCGCAAGAGCGGTCGTTCGACGACGAACCGATTTAATTACGTCGAACGCGGTTCCCGTGGGCCGTCCACTTTCTTCGAGTAGGCGCAGTTTCGCGAACAAATGGAAAAAAACATGCAGTTACGCTCTTACACGTCGACCGGGCGCCACTTCTTACCGGGACAATTGCTCGCAAGACGACAGCCGCTGGCAAGTGTCGCTTCTCCGGCCGCACAAAGGCTCGAAAAACTTGGAACAAAGAACGGACAAAACGTGCCTCGAGTACACGACGTTTTCCACGCCGTTGCTTTCTCGGCGAGGCTCGATCAGCGAACCGTTTGTCCAACTAAATCGCTAAATTTTCGTTTGAGAAGGAAGCGGTGGCCGTACGGCCGGAATCGTATAAATCAAGCAGTACGACGTAGCGGTCGAGAAGAGAAGAGAAAACGAAGAAAACTTCGGAGAAATTGGCGTTCAGTGGGCACGGAGTTCGGTAGAATTCGATGTCGCTCGGTCGGACGATTACGAACAAAGAGCGATACGTACGCGTGTCACGGTCGTTGAGCGAAGCTTCGTTCGTGTCGAACGATGTATGTACATACGTCGGCCGTAAACGCGTCCGCTTATTAAACTTGGGTATTGCGCTGTAAATACGAGCGGTAATGAATTTCAACGGTCGACAAAGGGACCCGAGAATCTCCGATATCCGACTTACGCGAGCGAAAATTGAAAACGTTCCCTCGCGACGCTTACGTGGTTCGCGCTAAACGCGACAATTACCGTTCGTATAGTTTCGCATCGACCACTCTGACCGCTTA
This sequence comes from Bombus breviceps, assembly GCA_014825925.1. Classification (NCBI taxonomy): domain Eukaryota; kingdom Metazoa; phylum Arthropoda; class Insecta; order Hymenoptera; family Apidae; genus Bombus; species Bombus breviceps. Next base: position 2,292,394 of record CM026188.1, on the reverse strand, counting down.
GACCTTTCCGATGATATCGGCGAATCGGAAGGAGAAGGAGGCGACGAAATGTCACTCGTTACACTCTGCTCTTCTCTTCTTCCCTTTTTTTTTATTCCATGCTTTATACGACTGAAAATTATCGTTTCTGTCGGTCGTCGAAAGGTTAATAGATCACCGTGTTCTCCTATTACGAGCGACTGCAACGCCACGGTTTCTCGCTGCAGTCCATCGTCGTAAAAACCACCCGCGGTAAAGACGGAGATGGCGATCACCGACAGCGTCGCTCGTATCCCACTCGAGACCGCTAACGATCAAGCAGCGACGATTCCACTGAACGGACAATAGGCATCTAGCCAGACAACGGGAAGATCGTGCGACGAGAATAAATAATCGCCGCGAATGAGAAATTATTGTTGCAAAGCGCGAGCGTGACGCGCACCGCAGAGCCGTGGCCGAACCAGCGAGCTCGTAACTAACGCGATACAGCAGAGATCGTTGCGCGTTGTTGCGACGAGCGCCAAGCATCCCTCGCTGAAATTAGCCGGCCGTTCGTGGAACAAGGCAATTTTTTAACGCTTTACCGACCGATAACGGTTCAATCGGTTTTTTGTCGCCAACGCTTACCGACCGATAGCCTGTTGATCGGCTTTTTGTCGACAATCTTCCTCATTTAATTCGTTGCTCAGTACCAAGGTGCTTGCTCAGTTGCGCCGCTTTGTAGCTCTCACGGTTTTATACCGATTTGAAAGTGTTAACCAGTCGTCCGATGTAAAATTTAAGCATTTAAAGACGTCTCGCGCGTCGGGCGTTCGAACAGCGCCGAAGATTTGGGACGCGGGAGAGACGAGGGGCCGCGAACCGATCGGATCAAACCTGTTTAACGATATCGTGGCAAAAGTTGGAAAAAGGGCGGCGGATCCGAGACTCGGAGATCGATTTACGGCGTTGAATAGCTAGTTACGTCGCAGCTATTTGCGTCGAAGAGGCCAGAACGTGAAACGAACATCGATAATCGAAAGAAGGGCGAATACGCGGTGGCGGTAACGTGATGCCGCCACGTGACATACGTCTGCCTGATGAGAGAGGATTTAAGGACGTACGCGATCGTACGTGGATCGAAGGTCGCGCGATAGACGTATACGATCCTGGAATATGAGAAATGAGAAATAAAAAGTTATCAGCTCGCTCCCTAGCTGTTGATAAGTTTTATCCTCCATCCGGTATGCGTTGCAAAATTCGACGAACAATTGCGCGAGCTTGGAACGAGGATCGAGTTTCTAAACGCGGTCGTCCTATTTCCTAAATTCATTCGTATCGGATTACGACGATGACGACTACTGTTTCACGGGCTCGGATTCGAAAGAACGGCACCGCGTCCCCTTGGGTATTTCCAGATAAAAGTTTTCGAATATTTACGAACAGTCGACCGTGTCTCTATATCGGTGTCTATATCGCTCGGGAGTAGAGGCAGAAAAATCGCCAGATACGACGAGCTAAATATACCTATGCAGCGCTCGCAAACACGGACAGAATTCGTCATTTCCTACCGCCTGCCGTTTCTAGGCGAATCGAAAATATCAGCCTCCAACTAGCGTCGTCTTTCCTCTCGCTGGGAACACGGAAACGCGGAAAATCGATTCCAGCTTGGGAACCGCTATCCGCTGGTACGTATCGGCGATCTACCGGCTATGCTGAAAATTAATTTTGTCCAACGATAGGACGTAGGGCGTAGAGGGAAGAGAAAAGGAGAAGAGAAACGTAAACGACGACGAGAGAAAAGTGGACGTCCCCGTGAAGACGTATGGCGTAACGTCGATGTTAAACCGAGGAAAATAACGCTCTTGGAGGAGATCTTCCTGCACGTGTACGCTGTTATCGATCAGACGGAGGATACGACGGTGACCAACGCGCACGAAGAACCAATGGCGAACAACAACGATCCCTTCGATCTTCCTCTATCGTCTCGCGCTGTATCGCGTCGCGTCGTTCGCTGCCGCAGGACTCGCTTCGCTCTTTTATCGATCGAGCTTCGTTTCCTTAATTTCTCCGACCGCCGTTCGTTGCGAGGGTTTCGCGACACGATACCAGTATTCGTGGAGCTCGCGGGTGCCGAGAGATCGTTTGTGTAAAGGCAGAAGGAAACGAGGAAAGCGGTTTGCGGGAAGCAGGAATTTCTCACGGGCAATTTCCTAGCGGTCAGCCGTGGAAAGTTTGTAATTTTTAAATGGACGCGAGGGAACCGCGGCGACCACACACGGTCTGATATTCCCCGGACGCTGCTCGCAAAGTCCCAACCTGCGCTACGTATCGCGTGAAAGCGAACCACGTTGCCTCTGAACCTCGCTTCCAACGTTTCCTCTAGGACGTTACTACGCCTCTCCTCGAGGTTCCTAACGAGGTAAACAGAAAGAAAAAATTGCCACTCCTTTGTTGTTCGTTCGTGTTTCGCACGATCGGATATCGTTTTCACCTATAACGCGCGACCTCTGGCTTTGACCTACTTGATCTATCAACATCGATGGTAACAGAGAGAGAGAACGCTGTCTCGGTCGAGTAAGTTTTACGACTGAAAGACGCACGGGCCGAACGAATACAAAGAATTTCTTTTCTTCGCGATTAGCGCAAGTCGAGCGCGCTACTCTCACCCATATACATACGTATTTCCCTCTCGATGAGAAACAAAAGCGTTCGCTCTATAGCTGAGATTTTCGTAACGCTCTGTTTTACCTCGTTTCATCCGCAGCCACGTGCGATAGGACTCCCTTTTGTCTCTATGCCGATCATACGATGCCTATCGTACGAAAGCGTCCACTAATATACGCGCGTAAGAAGTCTCAGCGAACGATACGATATTCGCTCGTAGTCCCGTCGTTTTTCACGTATAGCAATTCGACATAAAAGAGCACGATTCTCGCGCGTCCTGTCAGAACCTTTCCGTTCTTCCGTGCTGTCTCGCTTTATCGATCGAGAAAGTCTTCTGGCTGTACGGCCCGCAGGACGAGAACCGATATCCGTTGTTTACAAAGTCTATTCACCGATGTTACACCCGTGAAAACTTCGAACAACGTTTTACGCTTGCTCGCGATTTAAGCAATTAGACACGACCATCGCGATATGTATCGCGAGCAGAGAATCGTCGGCCGTTAGAGGCAAACGGAGACGGACGTGGAAGAAGATAGAACTGGCAAGATAGAACGGGGTCGCGCGAAAGAAAAGACCCTTCCATCTTAGTTGCTGGTTTCTCTCGGTCGAATCGATTCCCTCGTTCCGAACCGAAGGAATCTCAACGGGAAGATGTTCGATGTCGACCCCTCGCGACATCGATCCGTGTTTCATCCGCGCAGCATTGCCTCTCCGGTTCTGCGTTATCCGGTACCGTTGTACCATCCCGTTCGTATTTCATCTTCGTTCTCTTCTCGTCGCTTTTTCTGCGCATCCTTTCGACGTTCTCGTTCGAATCGAACGGCAAGCCTTCTCACGCGCCAACTTTCCTGTCTTTCGCTTCGACAAGGAAAAGAAGAAAACTTTTACGAGTAGAATCGAGAGAGCGGAGAGGGGGTTGGGGGAGGCGGTAGCGTATCTCAGGGACGAAACACGAGGAATTCGATCGTGTAAATTTAGCGATAGGATGCTCCCGTTTGCCAACGAGTTATCGATGTTCAATATCAGTCGTTTCTTCTTCGAGCGAAATAAATGTCTTGTCGAATCTTTCCTATAAATTATAGAAAGCTGACGGCAAGCTGGAATCGGGTTAAATCCGTGGTTAAGGTATCGCCGCGTAATACACGCGTTTACGTGCACACGCGCGATAAATAGTACGCTCTTTCGCGCGATACTAATCGCTTAGTTTCGCGTGTCGAATCCCTCGCTTGCACTCGAGAGGTTCGTAAAAAGGAGAGAAGAAAAGGTCGATACAAGGCAAACGGGAGGACGACGAAAACGAACGAAAGACGATGAATTTGTCACGGACGAAATCCGACTAAACAAAGCGATAAGATAGCGAAATTCCAAGCGCCTTAGCACGAGTGACCATCGGTCGATAACATCCGTTCGCTCTATCGGTTCTCCGAAATATACGATCGAAGCCTTTTCCCACTCCCACGAATAAAAGAATTTGAATGCTCGCCCTAAATCATTCGAGTCAGTCTCGAACAGCCACGCCTAGAGCTCGGATGTGTACCGTAAACCAGAAAGAAATGAAGTTTCTTTTTCTCTTAAATTTCTTTTTATTTTACGCGAGAAATTCGCGGCGTTTCAACACCTTCGATCGTATCACGTGTACTCGCCTGGCTCGGTACCCGCGTTAAACGGAGAAGTACACTCGTGTTGAGACGTGTGCACGTGTACGTCTCGATGGTCGTTATCGAGTACGTCTCTGGCGCTCAACGAGGCTTACGTCGGCTACTAGGATTACCAATTACACGAACCGTTGCCAATTTCTTGGTCGATGTTCATCGACCAACGACAGGAAAGCGAAACCGTGCAATTTCGCGGCAAGAAACGTCCGCAACGTTGAAGGATAATGCTCGTGGAGAGAGAAAGTTTCTCAAAGATAACGTTTCTTAAAGATAAGGTAACGTTGCGTCTCGGAACGGCGTCGACCATAAAGTAAAGTAAAGCAAACAAAATAGCAACGGAATAGCACTGCGAACGTGAATTCTTATTCGCTGATTATCCGACCAACATGCGCTCGCAGTAAACGTACGTACGTATATACGTATTTCACAGCCGTCGATATTTTACGAGGATGCCTGGAATATCGATTCGGTGAGTTGCGAACCAGCGCGCACGTGACTACACGATCGCATAGTTGCAGCTCCGTGAACTAGTTGATAGACCAGCGGCGGACTTCCGATTTCCTCCGTTCTATTCCTTAAACGACGCTTGCCACTCGGACCGGACGAGACGACGTACGCCGGAATAGTCGACGTATGGCGGAAAGAGAAGGAACGTCACCGACCGTTTTTTTTCCAGTTCGATTTTCGAGGAATTTTTTCGATTAAGACAACCAGCTATAGAACAAAATATCGACGACGAGTAGATCGAGTATCTTTGATACAGGAAAGTAAAAACGAGCTGTTGAAATGTCACGCGAAGGAACCTGACGCGTGTAAAAGTGGAGGAACGACGGTAAGTAGAGCGGAGAAGAAAGATCGGCGAGAGTAAACTGAATTCGACGATGCCTTGCAATTCCGTCGGATATATGGGTCAGCATGGTTGTTTTCTTCGAGTATTTTTCCCGTTTCTGCTATCGCGTTCGTCGCATTTGCTACGGTGTCGTCGTACTCTTCGTCGATCGTCTTGCCGGCGTTCTCCTTCGCCAGGTATTTTGCCTAGTTTCTTGCAGAGAGAAGAGAGGAGCGAGAGAAGGAGAGCCGAGAGAGAGAGAGAGAGAGAGAGAGAGAGAGAGAGAGAGACGAAGAGAGAAGAGGATGAGGGAAGGCTGAGTCGCGACGAGGGTAAGAAATTTAAAGGATTTCGCGGCTGGAAGCGCGTTTCGCTCGAGTTGCGCGAAATCTTGACGCGAAAAGGAGCTGTGCAACACGGTTCTCGAGCACTCGCGGCGCCCAAGTGCAGGCTAGAATAATAGGTACTCGTGGCCGGTACGAAATGGCAGCTAAGCCCGATTTTACTCGAGAATTTCTTCGCACGAACGAAAGCCATTTGCGCGACGTTATTACGGCGAACACGTGCCGGACGACGAAAGAAAACAAACGTAATATTTCCAACATCGTGTTACCAACGTTTTACGACAGAGAGCGGCGTCTACGGATTGGAGCAACGATCGATCGTATCGGGTCACGGTCAAATTATCTCTTGTTATCGGCTACGGAGGATCGTGGCCGATCGAACTGCAAGCGCGACGACGGTAGCGGTATCCGATAGTCGGATCGAATACTCGGATGGCGATACCTCGGGCACGCGTTTCGGCTACGCAGAATCCGATACAGAGCAGCGAATCTACGATACGATCGCTAACGGCGCTAACAGCTCTACGCTCGTGTCTATAACGTTCCTCTATCGGCGTTGAGTAGCTACCGAGCGAGGGCAATCTCGCTATTGATTGCACCTCGCATCCTACCACCCCTTTTACTCTCCTACACCGACTCCCCTCTCCGCGACCATCCTTCGTCCACCCCAACCTTCGGAGCAACCCCTCCGCCGATTCCCCTTTTTCTCTACTCCGCTATCCTCTTTCCCTCTAGACTCTTTCGATTCGAATCTGTTCCGTGGCAGACGTTCGGCACGCGCGTATCCTTTCGATCCCTCGACGCGACATACGGTTCCGATTATCAAGTCCGACGACCGATCCGTTTCTGTCCGATTAATTCTTTTTCTCGATCGCTCGGCGAAACGCGCGATAACGCGACCTACGCGTTACGATTCCCAGCAATACCTATACATACGTACGTACGGTAAAATGGTACGGTTGCATCGCGAAGAGCACGTACGGTCACGTAAGGCTGATCGATAGGCGAGAAGCCGAATGGCGAGAGTTGAAGGAACAAGCGAGCAGATAAATATGTATCGTCCGCGATAGTTTGAGAAGCGGCGGTCGCGCTTTGACGTCAGTTTTGTTTAATTAATTCGAGCGAGTGGAAAGAAACGACGGAGACCCGAGGTCGAGACTACGTCACAGGCGAACAGGGCCGCGTTCGAATAAAACGGCAACTTGATTCGGCACTGTTAACGCCGACCTTTCGTCGCTCGATTCCACCGGTGTTCCGGCCGGCCGAAATTGACGCAGCTTATTTTTAACAGGAATATCGAGGAACGCGTCGTCTCGCGCGTCGACTCGCGTCGACGGTCCAGCTTGACGTCAATTTTGTTAATTAATTCGCCTTCGTTAGAACGATCGATCGGACGAGACGCGTCAGCCACCTCGCTACCCGCGAAAACTCGATTTAACCGCTTAAACATTTATCGGGCACATCCCATCTCGTCGACTCGTCATCGCATCGGGAGGCCGATATTTTCATTTCGAGCTACAGTTCGCCCACTTTGCAAATCGTAGCTTCTCCTCCGTCGTCCGGTTTCGCGTGGCGTCGTTTCGTCGCGATTACGCGGCCAGCTCGCCGTACGTTCGTCGGAACGTAACGCTTTCCGCGTGCCATAACGCTTCCGAAGAGTACGCGCTCTCGGATCCGCGACGGTAAACGCGATCACCGTAATTCGTTCGTTCGAAAGTCGAAACGGCGGAGCAACGAAGCATGAGTTTTCTCATAACGCGGAGCGCCATGCGTCGCGTATAGCCGCGCGAAAATCTACCGAATGCGCCTGTCTGCTCATCGCCGAAATATGCTTAGTTAAAGCGGCGAAACGGTAAATTAGGGGAAAAGTCGCGGTCGTTTGCGCGCGTTCGTTCGATCGGTCGACCCGCGTTACGTACGCGACGAGAAACGCACGGACGCGGTCGACGTTGGAAACGAGGGAAAATTTCAAACAAAAGAGAGATAGCATAGAGTGGCGCGTGGGAAACGAGAGATACTGGAAGGAAACACCCAGCTAGTGGACGTAATAAGGAATACCCTGGCAGAGTCGCATTCGTCCGCATAGTTTGCTGCCAATTACCCCAAGTGTCCACCTACGTCGAATTCTGCGCGAGAACCGAGAGACATCAACGTCGTATCGTTGAGTAACGTGTACGCATAACTTGCATAGGACACGCGACATATAGCTATGCGCGTATATACGTAGCTACGCGTATATGGATAACGTACACACGTAGGAAACGAACGAGGAAGAGGAGTGGCCGCACGCTGCATCGGACAGCTCGCAACCGCGTATATTGTGCATCGGTAATAACCGTTCGCCAAAAATGTAACCAAGCGTAAACAGCTTTTTGCGCCGCGTTTCGAGCGATCTCGACCGAAAATCGTTGCCGTTTTCGTTGGTCCGTGACGTATTTTATCGGAATTACAGCCTTGGATCTCGCTCGAAGGCGACGAGAACGAGTTACGAGTCGCGCCGAATAAAAGTTTCTTTGGCGACAGGCAACGCGATCTCGCTGCCTCTTGCTACCTCTTGCTACCGTACGTTCTCTCCTTCTCTTCGCCTCTTTTCCGCCGTCTTTCTCGTTGCTTCGAGTTTCCCCTCGAGCGACACTCCACGCTCAATTGTTCGCTTCTCTTCGCGTCTTGCCCTCAAACCCGCCGTTTCCACCGTTTTGCTAACCTGGCGACCGTCCGCTCTGCCGTTCGTCTAATACGTCTCGAATTTTCCTATCTACGACGAGTACCAACGAGTTTTCTCCATACGAGATCGCTGTTACGCTTTCCGCTCTACCGACAATCCAGCACGGGCCGGTTCTTCCTCCAGTCTAAACTGATCTCGCTCGCTGAAGATACGAGTAAATCGTGGGTTATCCGAGGCACGCGCACGATCACGAACGAGTCGTAAGCAAAGCAGCTGCCACGGCCAACCAACCGTCGGTTTCGCACCGACGCACGGTTGACCATGCTTGACGTTTAATCGTTAAACCATTTGGTACGCGTCAACGTGTTCGTACGCGTGTATAAGGACAGTACGCACATGTTCGTACCACGTACCAAGGGCTAAGCGAGGCCGGAGCAAGCGCGCCAATCGCACGAACGGATTTCGCGGTTTTTCGTCATCGAAAAGCGTCGAAAGCGACGAGTAAGAAACGCAGACTCGCGGAGGCGGAATCGTGGACAGTCGGAGGTTCGCTCTCCGGGCCAATCGTTCGTTACGTCGAACGAACGATCCCGTCGCTCGGACAGCGGTTTCGAGAAGGGACAACGAGCCCCTTTAATTAACAAGGTTACGCGAGGATTTCCCTCTGTATCCGTCTCGGACGATCCGCGTGTATACTTTGCGCACCTATATACACAGAGACCCTGCAAGCAGCGTAAACGCGCCGACGCCAACACCGACACCGACACCGACACCGACACCGACGCCGGCGCCAGCGTCAATTTCGTAGCACAGAAAAGCAACGACCGGCTGCCCGTCGCCTGCCTGCAACTTTAACTGCAACTGCAACTGCGCCGGTCATAGTCTCCGGTACACCTGCACTCGGGACCTTTCAACCCTTGCTGGCTCCGCTATCGCCTATACCTATAGCAACGTAACGACGTAACGCAAAATGCTCGGACGTTGTGCAGAAAGTTTCGTTGGATCGCACGGGAAATCGGTCGGGCCGAAAAAGTTTCAACGATAAAAACCGATAACCACCGACCGACACGTGACTGATAACGGCTGCCGCGATGTTCAACGCACTGGAATATCTGTAAATTGATTTCCGATATAATCGTAGGGGACGTCGTACAAATTAGTTTGCTACTTGATCGTACCAACTCGTTGCACGTTGAAACGATATCGATAACTGCCGAGGAGAGAGGAGCAGCTCTAATCGAACAAGTAGCAAGCGTAGCGTAATTAAGGTTTCTTCCGGAAGTTGCTCCATCCACCAGCGGAATATCGATACAAATATAAGTCCACCGTTCCTTCCTAAAGATAGAAAGACCTATTTGGTCTGACCGATCGGGATGGAGACGCGAGGCACGTTAATATCTCCGATACGTTGTCCTTGACGTTGATCTTAGTCGGATCCCGATACAGGTGCCTTGATTCGTTCTGCTAGGAACATTCGCTCGGTCGCTCGATGCGCCACGACGATGCCCCTTCTCGTTCGTGTGTTTCGTTCGAGAAAAAAGAAGAAAAAGAAGGCTGACGAATTTAAACGAACCCGTCCGATTCGCTCGCGATCAGCCGCCAATTAACGCGTTCTCGCGTTACATAAAACAGACTCGCGTACCGTAACCGGGATCCTGGCCATCCCGTCCAAGTTCGTTCATCCACTCTCGTTCTCCTAATTTGTAGGTCAACGATCCTTCAACTTTCATCGAACGTTGAGCAGAATTAATTAATCAGTCCCTTTTCTTTTCTTTCTCTTTCTCTTTTTTTTTCTTTTTTTCTTCTTTCGACGATCAGACGTTTCGTCCGACGAAGAATCCGACACGCGTTCCGAACGTGTCGCGGCCGCCAAGTGTTCGCTCGCGTACGATGCAACCACGCGACGTATTGTAGATTGGAAGATTGCGACGATTCTCTGCCGGACAGTCGCGGCATCGACGGAGGAAAAAGAGCACGAACGTTCGAGGCGGAGCACCGAGCGCAGATGCGGAGATCGAGCTCGTAACGAACGAAGAAACGAATCGTCGCTTCATACATATGTATATAACGGATAAAAGACAGGATCCGAATCCGGCATTAAATAACGAGCCGCGAATGGGGCAAACGAATGGTCTTGCTAATCGCTCGAATCGATATCGTGCTACTCCTCTTGCGTAAACCTCTGTCCGCGCGATCAACCGAAAATTTTTATTAACGCCGTGTAAGCTTGGCGCCACTGACACAGCCGGCAGTCCGAAAGCACGCCGTGGCGAACGATTTCTCATAGTCGGCTGGTATCGCGCGATTAATCGGATCGATTTCTTGGCGACGTTCCCGGGACTCTCGCTATCGAGCGCGAGGAGATGGAACAGGTTGCGCGCGATGCGAAGAATTTGCACGAGGTAAGATGCTCGTTATGAGAAATATGTACAAGGAGGTAATTACAAATATGTAATATGGACGTACAAGGAGAGAGGGAAACGGGATTCGTAGCTGATTGATTGGCAAACTTTCTGCGAGAGACGTTTCTTAGCGCCGATCGAGCGAAACAGAGGAGATGGTTCGGTCGTTCGAAGGTGCGTCCCGTCGATTCGTCCGCCAAACACCGCGTTTCCGCGTTTTCCCTCGTCTCCGGGAAAAGAAGGGGAGAGAAGATCCGACGAGGACGACGGCTATCTGCGAGACGAGGCGCTTCGTTTGCCAACTTTTGCGATTACTTTGCAAGTTGGTCGGTTATCGGTTAAAGGCTGGTCGAGCACGGGTACGCTCGACGATAGCAGAGCGGGGAAGGAGGAGGAAACGAAGGGGCGAAGAAAGAAGTGAATGAGAAAACGGAGAAAAGAAGAGAAGATAAGATAAGATAAGATAAGAGAAGAGAAGAGAGAGGAAAGAGAAGAGAGCGTTAAGAGCCGTTACCTTGCAGTGGGTGCAGTTGAAGATGACCGAATAGGGCTGTGCACAGTCGTATCGCGCGAGCACTTCCTCGAACTCACAATGCAATCTTGCGGCTAACACATCGGCGTGCAACAGCTTGTCCAGGGCATCGACGCACTTCTGGCCACCGTTTAGCACATTCTCGAGCGGACCACCCTTGCCAGGTGCCAGGGCGTTGACCACCGCGTGGTCGCAGCAGTGCCGCAGACGCAACCCGCTCATGAACCAATATCGATTCTCCCTCGGGGTTAAAAAACTTCGCGTACTGGTCCGGCCAAAATCATCCCGACAGATGTCCCTCTTATGTGACTCCTCGAGATAAAAAAGGCACTGTTCCGGATCCATCCGTACGCCCTCGGCTTTCTCTCGGTCGGTCCTTCCCTTTTTGTCACTCGCCACCTCGCCGCCGTCCGTCCCGGACGACTTTATCGAACTCGAGTCGAACCGTTCCGATTCCGCCACTGCTCTCTCCGTCGTTGCCTCCTTCTTTCCACCGGTCGACCAATAACAATTCCTTCCGGTGACCCTGACCTTCTCGATCACCTCGACGAACTCGGCGTCGTTTCCATTACCGGCGTTTCCCTTCGAGCTTGCCACACAGGCGACCGGACAATATTTCGGTACTTCCGGTGGACCGCAGGTACCCTGAAGATCGGCCGGCGCTGGGCCCGCCAGATCGCAGGCCGATAACCAAGGATTTATTTGGTTCATCTCCCAGCTATATTCGTTGTAAGGATGTGTCGATTCGGATTCGAAAACGGCTTCGCCGCGATCTCGATACGACGATTCTTCCACCTCTCGTTGCTCGCGACCTTGGTCTTCCTGCTGTTGTAATTGTTGTTGTTGTTGTTGTTCTTCGTGACGGCGACGGTGATGTCCGTTACTACCGTACTCGGCGTCCCGGACCAATTGCTCTCGCACACCGTGCTCTTCCTCCAGTTGCCGATAGCGTTGCTTCTGTTGTTGTTGTTGTTGTTGTTGTTGCTGCTGCTGCTGCTGCTGATGTTGCTGATGTTGTTGACGCTGCTGATGTTGTTGACGTTGATGCGCGACGCTCGACGACAACAACAAGGAGGAAATTTGCGTGGCATTGTGCCGCGGAAGGTTTTCGACTGGGCCGAGGGATGGATTACGGGTAAAACCGGAGATAAACTGTCCGGAGAGATTCGTCGAACACACCAACGGCCAAGCCAATAAATACAAGATGAACAGCAATCCGTACTTTCGGCCGCGCCAGTTGTTGGATACCTTCGTCGTCGTTGGTCCGTTCCTCGAGAGTTTCGTTTCGTTCTCGCTGCTTCCGTTGGGGATGATCGGCTTCTGGAACCGGGCAGTGTAGTGGCTCTCGCGTCTCCCGCTGTTTCCGTTCGCGACGCATACCTTACCGCGCGTACCGCGTCCCGAATCGGCATTCCGCTTACGACGGCATCGAAATTCACGAAAACGTTCTCCGTCGTCGCAAATACCATCGTCCACCACTTTCCTCACTCGGAGTTTGTCCCCGTGATTGCCAACGTCTCGATAAAATTTCGTCTCTTCTCGATACTCTTCCTGTCCAACACGAACGTTCCCGATCTCGCGGGACGACGCGACGACACGCGACGACTCCCCGATGTCACGGTAGCTTCCGATATCATCGTCCTCGTCGTTGTAGGCAGTGTAAGGAAATACATCGACCGAAGGAACGTTCGTAACATTCGCGATACGAATTCCAGAGAAATTGACGGATTCCTCGGTGATCGCGCGATCCCGATCGTCATCTTTCTTCCATCTCGTTCTCGGTTTCCTGCTTCCGGTATAACAAGACCGTGACCTCGATGCTTGGCACGTCGATAAAATAAAGTCATTGACGTAACACACGTAGTCGATGACATCGTTCTCTTCGTCATCGTCTTCGTCTTCGTCTTCGTCTTCATCTTCGTCGTCTTCGTCTTCGTCTTCGTCTTCATCTTCGTCGTCTTCGTCTTCGTCTTCGTCTTCGTCGTCTTCGTCTTCGTCGTCGTCGTTGTCGTTGTCGTCGTCGTCGTCGTCGTCGTCGTTGTCATTGTCGTCGTCATCTTTGTTTTCGGCGGTGTCGGCGTCATTGTCGTCGTTGTCGTCGTCGTCGTCGTCGTTGTCGTCGTTGTCGTCATAACCGTTGTCGGCATCGTCATCGACGTTTTCCTTTTCCTCGCTTTCGAACTCGAACCGATCGTTCCCTCGCTGTACGCGACAATCACCGCTTTTTTTCTGCAAAATATTGGTGAGCGTGCGAATGCGCGGGCGCACTTCGCTGCGGTAAACCGAGTCGTAAGAGACACGAAAGGCAGTGGCGTTTCTGGTTTCGGATCCGTTCGGATGCTCGATCGAGCAGCAACGTCGAACCGACGACAAGAATCGACGATGATGGACACCGTACGAGATAACTGCGGTGAATTGTCGTTGCCGTTGCAAGATCTCGGAACCACGAACGAACGAGGGGACCGAGAGTCGGAAACGAAAGAAAGAGATTCCCGCGGTGGTAGATCGGCGCGGAAGAAAATGACGAGGCAAGCCCGAGGACGAGTAGCAGCTGTCGTTGGCGTTGTTCCAATCGTACGACGTGGATGGTGGTCCCGTGAATTCGGGCGGATCGAGCCGCATGGACACAAGCTCGGGAACGTCGTTAACGTCCCCGGTCCGTCCCGACGACGATCGTCCCCGTCGACGGCCCACGCCACTGACCCGTGACGCGGTCCAATATCCTTCGGTTTGTCCACGTTGCCTTTCCGTTCTCCACGATATCCGTCTCGACGATATCGACGCCGACGATATATCGCGATATCGAATTTGCTTCGCTGATGATCCCTGTTGCGATCGCGTACGTTCCCGTCGTCCGGCTGCACAAGGCCCCGCATCGCTGCCACCAAAGATCGGGGCTCCCGTTCGCTCGCCGCGTATGCCTCTCGATTCTGCCGTTTCTCGTCGCCGTCCTCCTCGCTTCCGTGCTCGTTGTTCGCTCGACGGACGACGACCGGTCGTCGGTAACGCTGACGCGACTCGCGCTACCTCGTTCTTCGATTCTCCGCAGGTCGACGACGATGCGATCGACGGCCCCCGTGCTCGCGTCGCCGCGGCGATTCTCGTCGGTAGATCGTCGAGACTCGGATCTTCTCGGTCGCAGCGGCAGGGAACACCGACCGTCTCGGCGAATCGAAGAGCAAATCGAAGAGCAGGCCGTGATTCCCGATCGAAGAAGGGCGAATCTTTCGTCGTAACTAAGTTGCCGGTGTCTATCGTACAACCGATACACGGAGGATCGAATTCGCGCGTAAAGAGGGACAGTAGGTTGTTCGGCGGCGAGTCGCTTTCCTCCCCGCGGATGATCGAGACGTTCTTCTTTTCGAGACGACTCGTAGATAATGTCAGCCCCGCTCGTAGATATCCCGGAGCCGATAGCCGGATGACAGCTGTCCGAGCGGCCCGGGGCGGCGGGGCCCTTAGAAGTCCCCCTGGAGCAGGCGGCCTCCTTCTCGACGATCCCGGCGATCTCGACGATGATCTCGACGGTGATCCGCGAAGCGAACGGCCAACTCGAACCGCGCCAACGCGACGATAACCTGCACGGTGGTGAAAACACCGGACGCCAACTCGCGCGGCAACGACAGTAGTGGTAACAACAATGGCGTGACCACGCGTTCCACGCACTCGGGATTCTCGTGCCACCGCCGCCTCCGCCGCCGCCGCCGCCGACGCCGCTGCTGCTGCACCCGATGATCCACCGCTTTCGCCTCTTCTTTCTGCCGCGCCACCTGCACCACCGACTCCTCGTGTCGTACGATCCCGCCGCTGCTCTCTTCCTCGCTCTCGATCTCGCTCTCGATCTCGCTCTCGCTCTCGCTCTCGATCTCGATCTCGCTCTCGTTCTCGTTCTCGTTCTCGTTTTCGCTCGAACGCTCCTGTAACTGTTGTTGCTGCTGTCGCTGTTGTTGCCGCTGTTCCTGTCGCCGCCGCCGCTGTTCCCGATCTCGTTCCCGTTCCACCTGCCACTCGCGAATCTGCTGCTGATCTCGATCTCGATCCCGATCCCGTTCCCGTTCCCGCTCGCTCTTTCTCGCGATCTGATCCTTTTGCCAGATGGCCGCCGCCACTTCCGATGCCGTTGCGGCACTGCAACCACGCCGGTAACGGCAGCTCTCGACCAGATTGACCAGCGAGACAGTGACGATCGTAAACACGATGACAACCGTCGTCGTCGTCGTTGTTGTTGTTGTTGTTGTTGTTGTTGTTGTTGCGGTGGTGGTGGTGGTGGTGATGGTAGCTGTTGCTGCTGTTGCTGCGACGGTGACGACGACGGCGACGGCGACGACGACGACGACGGCAGTGGCGACGGCAGTGACGACGGCAGTGGCGACGACGACGCCGGCGATACTGCCCGTTTCGAGGACGACGGAGACCTGCGATCTCTCGACCGGCGAAAGCACCTGGACACCGTAGTCCCCCTTCCGAGGCTCACCAGCTCCCGATACGGGGCACCGAGGTTCATGCTGCATCCTAAACGCCCGGCTATTCTCCCTTTTCTGTCTGCCCCCCTTCGGTTATCGCGGATGATCACGCTTGCCGATTACACGGCAACGCGTCCCACCGCGTTAACGACGACTTCGACGGCCACCACGTTGACAGCCTACACGGCACCGACGTCGTTTTCTTTGTTCGTTGCCATTGCGTCGGCTTCATGGACACACCCCAAGCAGGTTCGCCAGTAGCCTGCCGAGTATCCACCTTCCGCGCGAGTACTCTTACCTAACCTTTCCTCCTTGACCTCGTTGTGCTTTTCTCTCCCTCTCTCTCTCTCTCTCTCTCTCTCTCTTTCTTTCTCTCTCTTTCTCTCTCTCTCTCTCTCTCTCTCTATTTCTCTCTTCCTTTCTCTCCCTCTCTCTCTCTCTCTTTCTTTCTCTCTCTTCTCAACCCTATCTAGCTGTCTTGCTCTTCCTTGGTCGCTCGCTATCCCGATACAGTCAACGTATACCTCGTTTCTTACCCGACAACACCACCGTACGAGTTCTTCCTATCTCCTTTCTCTTATCCTCTGTAACTTTTTCCCGACACGGGTCCGGAGAGACACCGTTTTCTCGCTTCCTTCGTTTCTCGTTCGTACACAATACAGACAGGGTCGCTTCCTCGGTGGCAAAGTGAGGTTAGGGGACTACCCTTGACAAATATGGTAGCGCGCACCAGGATCCGCGCGTGAGAGCTCGCGCGCGCGCGCGCGGAGGGGCGCGCGCACGGCCCTCTACACCGTGACGATGGAAATTCCAAACGATAGACGACGATAAGATCGTGGAATATTTCCTTCTTCCAAGGAATTCACCGATTCCTCTCTTCTTTCCTTTCCGCGCGTACTCCCTGCCGACTTCCTTGCACGAACGTTCCGCTTCGTTCGATCGTTTCGTCGTTTCGCTGCGTGTCCTCGGGCAACCACCTTCTTACAAACTCGACGATTCCACTCGAGCCGTTTCGATACGCGAGACACTCGGACGAGGCACAAAACGGACGGATCGCGCGTCCGATATCGGTTCACTCGGGCTTTCGAAACGCTTGTTCGGACGCTCGCTGTACGAGCATCGGATCGTAGCTGCAACGCGGACGACGGCTCGTTTCGGTTAAAATTTCAGCGAGCTCGTCGCCAAGCTCCTCGTGGCACCGTCTCGACCACCGTGGCGCACCTTTAAAATCGCGTCGCGTCACGTCGACTCGCTTGGTCGAATCTGGCAAGGAAGGAAGGGTCGCACGCGCCTGCTTTTACTCGGCACGCGATTCCGCACAGATTTACAAACGGGGCATCGATACGCGCGCGACTCCTTCGCTCGACTTCTCTTATCGACGCATCGCGTATACAGGTTCGAAGGAGGTCTTGTGCCACGACCAGCGCGACCGACGAACCTCTTCTTCTTCCTTCTTTCTTCCTATCGCGCGTTCAGTTTCGTTTTCCTTTTCGTTTCTCGGAACTAGGAAACGTTGGAGGCCGTAGATACTGGCGTGGAGAGAAGCGAAACGGGGCCAAGTATACCGTGTTCCAGCAAAACCGACGAATCCACTTTTCGCGGTTTCGGCCGAGCAACCTTTATCGACAGGATGGTGGCGCGACCGATAACGATCGTGACTCGTCCAACCTTCTTTCTTCTCTCTTTCTTTCTTTCTTTCTTTCTTCCTTTCCTTCCTTCCTTCCTTCCTTCCTTCCTTCCTTCCTTCCTTCCTTCCTTCCTTTCGTTTCTCTACCTCTCCTCCCCCTCCCTTCTTCTTTCTTCTCCTTCGTCTCCTGCGATTTCCTCCGTTCACCCTCGTACGCGAACGTTCCACAGGCAGGATCCCGCGTTTATCGTCGCGTAAATGAGAAATCCTGCAACGCGGACGGCGCTCGAACCACGCACGCAGGTATGCACGCACGTACACACTTTTTGGGGTCGTGCGCGTGACGCGGAAACACCGACCCCGTAGCCGCGCACCAGCAACTGCGCGCGGGTCGTATAACGAACGTGTCGAGAGTCCCTCTTCGAGAGACGACGGAAACTTCGGTGCACCTTCGGTCTCTCGCTGCTCTGTCTTTCCAATTCGCACGCGCACACGCACACATACGTCCAGATTTCTCCTTCCGTTTATCCCCTCTCTCTACCCGCTACCGGTCATCCCCTCCTTCTACCCCCGTACTTTTTCCATCCCCTTCGTGCTTTCGTTCGCACGCGATTTTCCTCTTTTCGCCGCCCTACCCTGCACAACCCGCTCCCTATTTAACTCGCTGCTTCTCCTTCTTTCCCCTGTTAGCCTCCCTTTTCAACCGACCCACCCCCCCCCCGTCTATTTCGGTCTCCGTCTCTCTCCCCTCTATACACGTATTCCTACCAGTCGTAATCTCGGGTGGATCTCTTGCGCGCGCCTCTATCTCGGCTCCTTTCACCCCTATCCTCCTTTCCTATCATATATTCCTCCGGGAATATCAGCTACGTTGCCTCTCACTCGCCGTCCACGTCCACGGCTATTACTCGCGAGAGAAAATTAACCACGTCGTCGTGGTACGTCGTCGAAGAACCATCGATATCGGTGTAACCTGCGAATAATCATCGATCGCTTAAACACCGTCACCGTTTACCGAACCAGATCGGCATCGGTTAATCGGCACGCCGTGCGTTCTGCGTACTGTTTACGGAATAGAAAAGTGTCCCGTGATCCGCCATCTTTCTTTTTATCGCTCTCGTCCAGGGGAGCTCCAACCATTTCCACCCTGATGCCTGTTTCCCTACGCCTCGATTCTACCCTTCGTTCCGTTCCCCTACCTCGGCCACCCACCCAACACGGTGCCCTTGCCTTGCCATCAGCTTCGCGTTTATCCCCCTCTCTCTCTCTCTCTCTCTCTCTCTCTCTCTCTCTCTCTCTCTCTCTTTCGTACCCCTTCCTTACTCTCGCCATTCCCCTAACTCGCTTTTCGGCTCCTCCAGCTTCCTCCCTCCCCGTTACGCAGTTTTCACGATCCCCTACCGTCGATTTTCCACCTCTTCACCCCTTTATCCCGTATTTTTCCGTCTCTCGACTAAAAACAACGGTACACACGTTGCCGGTTGCCTTCTGCCCCACGCAGTGCGTCGCTTCTATCGTTTCTACTATCAACGTCTATCGCTACCGTCTCCGACTTCTATTTCTCTTCTTTCCCCCATTCCTCTCTCTCTCTCTCTCTCTCTCTCTCTCTCTCGCTCTCTCGCTCGAAACTTTAACTCGATCTCTCGGCCTTCGAACAATTTCCACCGCGATCCTCCTTCGTTTTCAGAGAGAGAGCGCGACAATTACCTTCCCTCGTCATCGTTCGCCTATTTCCGCTCGATATTTTTCTCTCTCTCTCTTCTCGTAACCAGCGTCTCGTTCCGCATTTCCGAGTTCCTCTCCATCCTTCCTCTACGTTCGATAGATCCCTGTAATCGTACGTAGCGTTCACGCTATGTCCGAAATTCCGCCGTTCCTGGACGGAACGGACCTATACTGGTCGGGACCGACGCGAGATCGAGCGTCTAAAAAAAGCGTCGGATCAAGATATCCTCGGATTCGACGTCGCGCCTCCTTTATTCGTTGACCTACTGCCGTAGGAGATCCGATAGAAACGTAATTCTAATTGCTTGGGATCGTGTTCGCCGAAGACGTTCGTATCTCCTGTCCCCCGCACCCCCTTCCCTCTTGCCCTGCTCGTACGATGCTGAATCGCTTCGTTCGTCGAACGTAAAGGATCGTCCGTTTTCGATCACTGTTTCAAATAGTCGTATCTCGTATAAACGGCTGAGTTTCCAACGACGTTCGAACGACGACCGTCTGCTACCTTATCTTTGTCGGAGAAAGTAACATCGATATTTATGGAATTGAGAAGATCGTCAATGTCTAAGGACGTATCGGCGTAGATGCAACCGTGACGTTCGAAATATATCTGTCGACGATGCAGCATCGAAGGCGCAAAGCGCATGTGCCGCGTTAGCATCCACAACGACCACGTTTTCTTGCGCACGGATATACGCATACACGAGAAGGCGTATCCTACCAAGGACGTTTCGCAGCAGATCCTTCTCTCTCCCTCTCCCTCCCTCTCCCTCATCCTCTGTCCCTCTCTCTCTCTCTCTCTCTCTCTCTCTCTCGCACTTATTCGCTCTGCCTGTTTGAAAGTTAGGTGGGCAGTGTTACCGCGCATGACCACGGACGAAGGGAAATATTCGCGAATCGATAATTCGCGAGCAGCTGCAGCAACAGCAACGGGTTAGTCACGCGAACGACTAGCCCGTTCGATTATTACTGGAGCAATTCGCGTTGTCGTGGTAATCTCTAAATTATACATTGTTGTATATCCTTTTCGATATAGCAAGGTCGTAGGATAAGTCAACCGTCGAAGTTTACACGCACGATCGAGACACCGGTACGAACGAACGAACGAAATTTCGCTCAAGTTGAGGAGATAAGAGACGGACTACTCGGTCAGAGTCCACCACCACGAGTGTACCAGCTCGCCTATGGTTTGCCAACGATGGTGTACATCGATCGGTCAGGATGCCGCTGTTTCGCGCTTTAATTTAGAATCATACCGGCTAAGCTACAGAATTTATCGATCTCGTAGAATTTGCACGTGTATCGTGACGCATTGTCGTATCCGAGAGCATCCTCGATCTTATTAAGACGATTTTCGTTCAAGTACATCCTAAAATTCGTACGTCGTTCTCTGCGCGTACGAAGATCTTTACTTGTCCTTCGTGTCCTGACGATAGCGGGATAGAAAATCCTTGCAAATGTCTGCGATAGCCAGATAGCCAACGGAAGTAAAAATTTCGAAAACGTGATCACGCAACGCCGATAAATACCTCGCATTTTAGTAATCAACGAAACGCGCGGTTATCTATATTCTTTCTTCGATTGCGATGATATCCGATTATCAGCAAGGGATATGTATGTACACGCTTAAATATACATCATACGACACGATCATCGTTGATCTCGTATCTTGATCCGCTCGCATCATGTGCACTAATCGTCGCAATATCGTTTCCTCTATCCAATATCGTGAGTTGAATGTTAAAAAGTATATTCTTCGAATCTTCAGATTCGTATCTTCAACGCTTAGCATGTCGATCCGGTGTCAGTTGTTACGTTACTGTCATTAAACGCTATTAACAGATAGAACGTATAAAAACACGACGCGGGTAAACGTAAGGACAAGTCGTCACAATTCGTTTTCTTTATCTTCCTCGATCCTCGCCCAACGGCAAAATTCTATTTTTACAAATCGCCCTCGAGAACGAAGATTTATCGATTGCGATAAGATGTAACACTCGGCAAAAATTACTTGTTCCGTAATAATTTTGTGTCCGTACTAAAACATTAATATTCACTCGTCGCGTTAAACATTATGTAACGGCTATAATATCTTCCTTGAATACGCGGATGCGATTACAACGATGAATCATCGACAAATTGCGTCGCGTTGCAAACGTTATCTAACAATACGTGCAAATTTTTGTAACACGTTCTGAACGGTATACCAATGGTCGCGATACAAGCAAATTGATACAAACGTTCGATTGCTTAATTTTCGGTCGCTGAAACTGTCGACGCATCTATATCGTCGAGAAACTGTTTCGAAATAACTAGAAAAAAAGAAAAAAAAAAATACAATTACGCGTGTAACGTGTCGGAATCTGACCGGTTATTAGCATCGGACGTGCTCGATTTTGTGATCACCGCATATGAAAAAGCAGCAAGAGGTAGAAAAAGGGATGTCGAAAGGTATGGGTGACAGAAGAGGAAAGATCAAGAGGATGAATAAGAAAGATTCAGAGGTGGAGGAAGAAATCGGGGTTGCTGCGATAGCGAAGGTGGAGAGGATGAAGCTATTCGGAAGGTTGAAGAGGCCGAAGCTACGAAGAACAGAGCACGATCTTTCCTCGTCATCGTGACCGTCTCTGGCCGATTTTCTAACAAGGAGGCCAATTCAAATGGCATTGTGTCGTCACGTGCGGCCACTCGCTCTCTCTCAACGGAACGCTGTTAGAACCTCTTCCCCCCTTGTACAACCGCAAAACTTTCCTACATTATCACTTCTCTGTACCTGCCTTCTTCTTCTCCCTCTATAACTCCTCCACCACCATCCTCTTTCCTATTCTAGTCATTTTAGCGTCCCACCTCTTCTTTATTCTCTTGTATCAAAACGATCTTCCGTGAAATTATACACACTTTGCTTCCTTTTCTCGCGAAATGCAATTTGCTATTCTTTTCCTTATTTTATGTCGGACCTAAAATTTATCGGACAACAGTAACATGTTTCTATACGAACAATTAACACAATGAACCACAGTACGTATTTTGAATATACCATGAAACATGATTTTTCTCTCTCTGTTTCTTTAAACAAATTACTTTATCTCGATAGCGATAGAAAAACTACATACAGTAAAACACAAAATATAAATATCTTTTTATTTTTATCCGAATAATACATCTAGCGTTAAACAATAAGACGATAGCAAGCCCAATCTTTCGATTTAGACATCATAATGGTCAAGTAAAAATTCATTCTTTGATATTGTAAAATATACATATACATATACATACATACATACATGCATGCATACATACATACATACATACGAGCGCGCGCGCACGGATAATGAGTTCACACATACCGGCTATTTACACAATTTTATACAACTTTCCTTTCCCCCGAAAGACTTTATTTAAACACCAATCGAATCACAGTAATCA
Organism: Bombus breviceps; assembly: GCA_014825925.1. Classification (NCBI taxonomy): domain Eukaryota; kingdom Metazoa; phylum Arthropoda; class Insecta; order Hymenoptera; family Apidae; genus Bombus; species Bombus breviceps. Next base: position 2,270,104 of record CM026188.1, on the reverse strand, counting down.
TTTCCTAATTTCCGTAATTCCGTAATCGTATTTTCATTAGATAATATGCTTTTTTAATATTGGTACGCAGTCTAATTTCAGATAATTTTGTCACGTTATTAGGAAATGGCTGAAAGCTCCCCTTTCTATCTATCTAACTATCTATCTATCTATCTATCTATATGTATGTATATATATATATATATATACATATATATTTACAGAATATACATATATATATATATATATATATACATATATTTACGAATATAGTTTACAGAACCTATACAGAAAACGTCATGTCAAAAACATCCAATTACATTTTATTACGCCTTTTTAGAAAAAGATATTAAAGATGTACCCATTACTGTCTATCAAAGTTGTTTAACAAAATTCAATTTGATTAACATAGCAACCAGCGTCCCAAATATTTCCTATTAGAATTTTATTGTATTTAGTTATATGTCCTGCACATTAAAGAAAATTCTATTTTTGGTCTCCTAACTTATATATATATATATATATGTATGTATATACAATAACAAATAATATTTACAAACTCATGTTGCGCATCATACCGTTAAAAAATATTTTTTCTCTCATTATATGTATATATGTATATCGCCAATAATCATCATTTAACATTCATACAATAACTAAAAGTATATCTATTCGTCTATCAAAGAAAATTATATATATACCATGGTAACTAACAAAGAAAATGATAAATGTAGATACATTAATCGATAGCTGAGTGAAGAGATAAAATATCTAGGCCATAATTGTAAATATAAAATTGTAAATAAACATTAGTAATTTTAACAATGTTGATCGAAACTTTGAATAAAATAAGTGAATATTTCAAATGGACTGATTATAATAATTTTGGGTAAACTGTTTCTATACGAATATTTTTTAAACGACTAACAGATATATCTGAAAGATTAAATTACATAGACATATGCCTAAAAAAATAATTTGCAGTCTTAACGCTATTAAACTATTTTCATATATTTAAAATGAGTTTTAGTTAAAACAAGTTAATAGGGTAACGATGATTCTTACTATTAAAACAATGGCAGATCATTTTGAAGAAGAAATTTTCGCTTACCTTGATATAAAATACACGATGTAGAAAAAATGGTTGGTGAACGGTGAGAATGTTAGACACATGAAATAAGTTTACAGAACATGCACGTTAATAGAAACCATTTAGTTGACCGAGTTACAAATGGTGATAATTTTAGTTCTTTTAAATAAAAGGTAAAGTTCTTGAAGCATTCAAAATTTTCCATTTTTTCATAGTTACGATTATTTTAGTGATCTATATCAAATTTTGTAACACCTTAAAAGAACATACCAATTTTATCCAAGACATAGACATGTGATAAAAGAATAGATGCAATCGAACTTTATACGTGAATATCGGTCCCTTCGCAATCCGTGTCAGTAATATTTGTAGCTTCATTTTCAATTGGTACAACAGATCCAATTTCACAAATTTGTGAATTCGCTGCGGGTCGTCTATTGCGATTTATTATTTGAGCAACAGGGGCTGGCAACCCTTCGGCATCCGTATATAAATTCACCGTGTGTGGTTTAGTACTGCTCACAGAACACTCTAAATCCGGCAACTCACCTAATTAAACGATTAAAGTTGCTATTTTCTTTTTTTCACTACTTTGATTATTAACCCTCGCAGTGCTACCTAACTATAACCATATAATAAACTATGAAAGTACTAACGAATAACGAATCGTGTTAAACTGCAATGAGAGGATTAACAAAAACCACATTTAAATGATGTATAAAAATAATTCTTACCATTGATGCTATGAATATCAAACGCTCTGAAAACCGTTCCACTAGATGGTTCTCCACCACTTATACTAGATTCATCATCTGGCGTATCAAACAATTCTTCAGAATCAGAACTACTGCTTGAATGGATCATATCGCGCTGCCTTGTTTCCGACCGTCTGGCACGACTAAAAGGATTCTCCCTCTGTCGTGAAAATGTTCCACCTTGAGTTCCTAATAAAATATTTCCGATTTAGTAGAATATAACTTGTCATATGATACAAGTAATGCTGTAACTGAATTTTTTAATATGGAAAAATAAAGATCTTTTTCATACCTTGATGACCTTCACGAATCAAAGGTGTCGTGTCATCGGCATCCGAATCACTTTCGTCAGTAACAACTTGTTCATCCGCCGCAAAAACTTTCCGTTTACAAACGGGACAAACCCTACGATTTTTTGTCAGCCAAGGGTCAATACATTTTGTATGATAAGCTGGAAATAAACGTTACGTTATTATTCAAGATACAAATAATATTAACCATAAAACACTTCATGTACTAAACAACGTGTTTAACTGCACTAAACACATACTAACCATGTGCGCAAGGCAAAACTCTTAATTTTTCACCTTCTGCGTAATCATCTAAACAGATGGCACATGTTTCGTATGGATCACCTTTCGTATATTTATGCGTAGGAATCTTTTTCAAACTTGAGTTAGGTAACCTATGCCTTCGTTGCCTTCTTCTATCTTTAATACATCTAACAATCTGTAATTTACAAAAAGATGCTTTAAATATAATTATTTGCTGAAAACACTTACCACAATAATTTAGATATTGCTCAGTATATGATACGCTTAGGATATGCTCACCATAAAGATAACCATGACTAGAAAACATATCCCAACAACAATAGCAAAAGGTAAGAGCAAGTGTGTTATATTAAATGGAGTATCATCATTAATTAGTACAAAATACAATTCATCGTATAAATAATTTTCCTTAATAATCAATCCTGTGATCTCGCTAACAAATACAGATGGTATTAATATTCCTACAGGATCTCTAGCTTGCATTGGTTCTGTAACAAAGTATATATTTATAATTTCCCCCTCGCAATACTGGAATATTATTATACAAATATTTCCAATGATGATTATTATATATATATATATATATATATATATATATATATATATATATATCTTTCTAATGAAAATAATTACCTAATTTGTTGCTGTTCACATTATGTATAATTACAGCGTCGTATCCTGCTTTCTGTGCCATTCGTATTTTTCTTTCAAAACTACAGTTATAGCGAGCAATTAAAATTACCCAATTACCATTATAATTAGTAGTATTGGGAGGGCCCTGTATTTCATGACACGCTGTAGGTGGTTCTGCATACACAACCATCCCCTAACAAAAAGTTTCCCGTAAATCAAAGTATTTACTTCGTCTCCAATTTGTATTTGTTTATTACTTTATTTTCTTACAAACTATCGAAACTATCAACATAATGATATTCCATAGATAATATTTTATATTTTATACATATCTGTACAAATAATGCAATATTTTTTCCAATGTGTATAACATAACAGAAAAGATCATAGAAGAATCATATATGATTGTACGTTAAAATACCTTAATCCCTTCAGATGGTATTAAACCTCCAAATCTTGCAGGTATGTCTCTAAATTCTTCTTCAATTTGATGCCTTGCAGCTGCAGAAAATACTAAAATATCTGCTCTGCTGCACATCACACAAAAGACAAGAAATGTAAGCCACAACTGAAGTTGGTGGCTTAAGCAACACTGTTTCATCTTTTAAAGTATCAGAAGTGTGTATCCACTATCTTGTTAATTTTAATACTCTATCAAGAATTTGATTAAGGAGTTCATTATATATTGCATTTAATCCCAAGATACTAATGTATCCATCGCAATGAACAAAATAACGCTAGCCTGCCAAAATGATTATAATAGTTTCAGACTGTTTATTTACATTGTTGTTTACTTTTTATTTACATATCTTACATATCATCATAAAATTGCAATTAATAAATTATACAATTTTATAATTTTTACAATGAAGCTTGTGAACTTGTATTCAAATATTTCGATTAAAAACAACATCAGTTTTCAATGTGAATCTTTTTTCCCAATACGATATTTCTTAGCAATAAGTCACATATTTTATAGTAACGAAGACCCTTTATCTTTAAAAGGATTGATTATTAGTAGATTTACTAGTAGATATACTAAACATTGTTATATCATTAAGTAATGATCAGCTTTCCGTGCAATAACAAAGAAGTTAATTCGCATTTCGTGGAGTAATTTCCATTTATTTTACGTAATTAATGAACGAAATTATGGAATCAGACACATACAAAGCACCTAATATCGTGTGAGTTATAACGTTCCCTTCTAACGATACAAGTATGTTGTAAACGATTAATTATTGATTAATTACTAAATAAACGACCCGTAAGCAGAAAATATAAATGTTATTCTTTTGCTGGTATGAGAAAAAAGATTGTGCACTTAATGTGCAACGCACATTCGTAATTTTGATGTAATATATCGAGGAACGGTTAGCATGATCATAGGATATGATAATTGAATTTCTCCAAGTTATACTGCATAAAGTAAAATACTAGATATAGCAATTCATATGAATAAAAACAATATACACAAGTAAATGGATACGTGACAAGCGGTGAGATACATATGTATGAAAATTTAACCCTATAATTTTCCTTGCTGATAGAACACTCAAATATAAATACATAGATAATTTCGATACATACTAGTATTCCTCTATTTTTTTCATCCAGGAAACTGCGTTATGTACGACACGCAGAGAACGTTTCAATCGGTTCGTAAAGTGCACGTACATGCAAACACATCCATTCACAGATGTAATATTGTAGATATTATGAGTGTGCAATAAGATACATATCGTTTACACATCGCATTTCATTTACACCTTCCTGAATCTCTCTTCCAAAAGTTTGAGGTTATAAGGATATCGTGAAACGTCGTGAATATTGTTCACTGATAAAAACGTAAAACCTTTACGACGACATTAGATCGACTGCGACGTTGGTCAATCTATTGAGTAAAATTTGTAAGCAAATGTCAAAGGCCCAGCTCTGTAAACGAATTGCTCATTCGTGCTTATTCATAATTACTTCAATAAAAGCGATTCGGCCAGCCGTATGTACATAACACAAAAACCATCTATACAATTTCTCTATTTAAAAAAAAAAGAAACTGTACGTAACTTGATCACTGGAGTGGAGTCACGCGGATGTCATACAGATACATACATATACTTTTTCCTCTATTTTCTTGTGGAACTATCTGATAGAGCCATGACGAACATAATCATCGCTGTGTTTGCCTGTGTACACGTCCACGCGTTGCAAGCGCTAAATTTAAATTCAATTAAATGTCAGCTTATAACGCATCGATTTTTATGTCATACGATTAATATTCTTTATAGAACTAACCTACAGATTGAACTTTACTTATTTAAATTTCCGATTCGTCATTATCATATCCTAATCATTAAAGAAATGCCAATATTTATTTGAGATATTTTATTCTCTAATCTAATCTAAAGTATGTATGTAGTACTCAATTAAATTTGTTATTCTTATAATCAGTTATAAAACTGATGTTAATATTTTTAATATTATTTTCATTTTTAGTTCATTAAACAAATTAAACATATGACATGATTTTCGTAAAAAGTATATTTAAAATATACATACTTACACTGTTTACATTAGATAAAACATCTATAACGTCAATGTCCTAAAAATAATCACAGAAAAGACCAATTACTTAGTAAAATCAAACAAGGGAAGGTACTTTTCTGTTCTCGGATGTAAAATTTATGTCTACTATGTATTCATAATCTCGTACTTTTCTAAATTACTTATATTTTATGTTAAAAAATTATTAGCACACGTGCGCATCACAAGTGTGAAGAACGATCATTTACAAAATGTATGATTCAACAAGAGTAATACGTAGCACGACCGAAATTCGACTCAATACGATTTATCATTTATAAAGACAAATAAAAAAACGTTATTCATATGTAATCTGGTTTTTTAATACTCAAGGAGTAATTAATTGAATTTACATCATAGTATACAACATATTTTGCCTGAGTGACTTCGAGAAAACTATATTTTTACTATTTCAGCATAATTATCACCATTTATAAAAAGATGATTAACTATTACAATGGTAATATACTGAATATATTAAAAAGAAAGAATATATTCTATATAAGAATATATTAGAAAGAAAGGTCATTATGGAAAATCAGAAATTTCGGTTTGTATCAAAGTGTTATTCCATTATAAATAAAAATGTGTGTGTGTATATATATATACACACTCACACACACATATTACATACACATACACACATATAAGGTGGAGGCACTCATCAGCAAAATCGCTTATACTGAAACAAGTTACAAATTTATACATTGCATCAAGTTCGTTATTTTCTATAAGATTTTAATAATGAAGTGAAACATTACTCTGATTTCATTAAAACTTTCCACGAGAAAATCTTTCATCCAAACGTTGTGCTTTATTAATGATAGCATTCTTCTGAGCTTGATCAAATCGATTAACTTGTAAGTCAATATCTCTGTCAAATGGTCTTCTAACTGCCTGCTCAGTTGATCTTGCCTTTTTCTCTTCTTTCTAAAATTTATATTTTATTTACTAAAGTTTAATTTACCGAGAGATCAAAATATCTGGAAACAAAGTATGTAATAAACGTATACCCGTTTTTTCTCCTGAAGCTGATTTTGATGTATTTCTAAAAGTGACTTTTCACATTTCTTATTTTTCCGACATTCAGTTTCATCACTTTCATCAAATAACTCTCGAATTGATGTTTGAACATTGTACAGTTTTTCTTCTTCCTGAAATAATAAAATATTTACAACTTTACCGTATAGAAATAATTCCCTGCTCTACTAAATATTATATCATATTTACTCGTTGTTTCCGTTTCTCAGCTTTCTTTGCTGGAGTATCTGTCCAGCACGACCTATCAGACATATCTGGACCTGCTTTCGTTCGAAATTTTCGTGCTGTTAATCCTAGATTATTGATCTGAGTCGGCGGTAACTCGATCATCCATTCTTCCCGTTGATTCACCATACTATAATCCTAAAATGTTATTCATTATATTGCTGCCTTTGAATATTGTAAATATCGAAATATGATTTATTTTACCTCGTCCTTTTGTTCACTTTTAATTAGCTGCGCTCTTTGTTCCAATTGTCTATGTACATAGTTACTCTCTAACGCTGGATGATTAACCGGCAATGGACCTATGCCGTCTTCGTCTTCAGATTCTATTTGATCTACTTCATTATTATTAAACGACTCTATGGTACTTGGAAGAGTAGGGCCTATGGTTTTTGTATTTGTTTCATTATTACATTTCTGTTTTAATAAATGTGGTGGTAATGCTGGACCAAAGACAACATCCGAATCGTTTTGCATTATATTATCTCGATTAATACTATTTAGTGTGTCTTTTTCAATTCTTTCATTTATATTCCGTGCATCATATTTTGGTAAACAAGGTCCTATAAAATGTATATCTGTATTTGATTCCATACTGGTGGGAGAATTAGTTATTAACTGCGGCGGCAAAGCCGGTCCATATGTCGTAGATTTCTCAGCACACATATGAGATGAATGGACATCTACTGCTTTTACAGAGTCGTAATTATCAAGATGCAAGGAAGTTTGCTCAGTAAAATTCAAATTTTCTTCCTTACTATTTAAATCAACTGTATCTTTCCTTGATTCCGTCAGTATAGGCGACGTAGTACCTAATGAGGAATCTGAAATGGCACCAGAATTATTATTGCTGGAACCATACAACATATCATTCTTCCTTGCATTTACCTTTGGCGATCCTTCCATGGATTCGATTCGTATCACGTGCTTTTTCGATGAATTATCATATTCATTGCTCAAATTTCTTTTTTTCGACTTCTTATTATGTTGTCGTGATAGTGAATTCCTGTTTCTTATTTCCGAACTATCAGACATATTTTCATCCGTTTCCGACAGGATGTCAAATTCAGATAAATTTAATTCCTCCTTATATCCTTGACTCTCCACTGAAAAATCTCTTTTCATTAGTGATTCATTACCGCTATGACCCTGTCCTATATTTTTGGGTGAGGAGCATTCTTCTAAGCGTTGCCCTTCATCTTCTTTTGCCTGCATCCTTTTATGTATATTATATCTTTCAGGCTCTCCTCGAAACTTACCGTGATCTTCAGATCTTACTTTATATGATTGATAACTTCTATCACGACTTTTATCGCAAATATGATGCTTATACTTTTCGTTAGATTTATTTCTATGCTTGTCATTTTGAGATCTATCATTTTCATTTCTGCTACGACATCGTTCTTGAGATCTGTCGCTTCGATGTTCGCTTCGATCTCGATTTTTGTGTCGTTTTGGGTCTTTTGTTTTACGCTTCGAGGATAACGAAGTACTTTTAGTATCCGAACTGACATCTCTTACACTTTTATAATCTTTATTATCTTCGCGTCTTGAGTTTCTTGACTCGACAGAATGTTTTGTGTATTTAGTAGAATGTTTGAGGTCTTTATTATCAATGTTTAATTCTTTTGAAAATCTATGTTCTCTATTACAATCATGTTTAGATTTGTCTTTTTTATCTTTGTGTTCTGTATCGCTATAGTAAAATTCCTGTTCTGACTTTCCTGATTTTACATCTACTTGCACATTGTCCTTACGGGTGGCTTCAAAACGAAATCGTCGTCCTTCATCGCTATCCTGACTCTCCGAGTCAGAATCCATTGTAGTCATAATTAGTTATTTGCTGAAAGTAGCAGAAATTTAATTTTTTACATGTACATAAAGGAAATACACATATAATTTTGATATAAACAGATAACGCCATATACATATATATGTAATAGAGATTAATTTTAGTTCTTAACTCTTAATTATTCTAGCTAGTAGAATAGGACAGTATTTCGTAAAAATATTTCAAGACGCGACTATACATTATGTGAACGATAATACCTAAGAAAAATAATTACAATTTAACTAGATGAGAACTTTATTTCAAAATACATTCGTATGAAACATAGTACATATGACAGAATTAAAGTATGAGTAAAATAAATGTAATTACTACTCCATGCGCTTGTCTGTTTCCTTTGATTGTGCTTGGTTCTTCACACCTTCCACTATGCTTTCGACTTTACTTTGATTTGGCTCTAGTTTTGAAAGGGATGTTATCTCTGAATTTGTTTGTAACATCTTCATTACTTTTGCTACACTGTACTGAACAGATTTCATAAATCCAGCAGTTATAATCCCTTTTAAACTTTGGGTAACACTGGATCTCCATACAATTTCTTTCAAGCATTCCTCTAATATTTCACCACAATCAGGATCATAAGCAATTGCTCGTAAACAATCTTCAGTATCCTTTGATCTAGGACCTTGAGACCATGCTCGGACAAGTTTAACTTGTGGTATTCTAGGTAACTGATTCAGATGATGTATTTTTGCTGTAGGACTTGTATCTTGATGACAGGTAACAGCCATTTTCTCAGACTTTGGAATGTCAACGTAATTTTCAAAATGTTGTAAAATTGGGCTATATAATTGCTTGAAGTGTGTCAGCTGAGGTAGAACAATGTTATTAACTTTTTCCTTATTCTCACCAAAGGTCATTCGAAAATCACCGTTGTAGGATAAACCAGCAATTTTTTTATAAAAGTCAACTTCCGTAAAATGCTGTGGAAGCAATAATAATGCCGCGTGTACAGCTGAATGTAAATTTTGTACTAGAGCTGTAGGTAATTGAGAATATTCATTTGGTTCCACGAGTATTTTAACTGGCTTATGTAACCTTCCTGCTAAATATATATCGGTCCAATCTAACAGATCTTCTATTAGTGAAATCTCAGAAATTACACCATACTTGATAACATATCCTTCTGGCATTTGAACTAATGTATTATAATATATTTTAGCACCCCATTTTTCTTGTACATTAGTAATTGCTTTATGTCCAAAAACTCTCAATGGTTGAGCGTAATGTTTAGGATTAAGTTTCAAATTTTCAGCGTGCCATTGGTTTACATTGCGAACAACAAATATAAGATCCAGCATATTGTTAGACTGATTGTTTAATTGCTTGAATGCAGCAGATCCATATGCAAAGCAAAACTTTATGTTTCTCGGGAAATTTTTAATTAATTCTTTCAATTGATGAACTCCTACTAACTTTTCCATTGTATAGAAATATTAACGGTACAATCAAGTTCTGTATAAAGGCACTCAATAGCTTTAATTCTGCATAATACTTCTTTATCCTTAAATATTAAACTAAAAATTTTAATGCAATCATTGCAGATGTTTCCTCTTTTCTTTCTTCTATAAATTTAATTAGAGTACAGTTGATTTGTTTCGTGACTATCAAACTTATAAATGTAATCAAAGGAAAAAAGGAAGTGGCACTTGAAGTAAAATAAATATTTTTCGGTCCCAAATCGTCTTACAGTTTCAACAAGAAAGATCGCAAATTTGTGGACATTTGTAATCAACTGCGCCCTTTATCAACCGAGATCCATTCCGTCTAACCTAAAATTTCGTCTCATGAATTGTTTAATTATTGTACATACTTACTTAAAGTCGAAGGAATATCCTATACCGAAGATTTACTACTATCCATTAACCTCAATAATATAATTAATTTAAAATAAACAAGAGTAAACAAACGACAAAATTATGCAATTTAACATCTGTGTTGCGCATCGCATTCACAAAAACATGATAGCTTGAAATACAATACTATCTGTTTTATATTGGCTAGTTTAGAAATCGCCAATTTCCGTTCTGTCTTTTCATTGGATTTAATCATTGGATACTTATATGTACTATTTTGTTTGAACATTTCGATATATTTTCGCTGTTATTTTCACACATACACGCGTATATACCTGTATCAGTAATACAATTAACCATTTTAATAATTCTTAATTATTTCCTTTCAAAAATGTTCCAGTCTATTCGGTAGTATATATATATATATATATATATAGCTAGGTACTAGATGGTTTGTCAACTTTGTCACCCTAGTGTATTTTTTATTCAACTTCTGGTAGTGTATGAGAGCATGATTACTAATTCCAGATTTGCAATAGATTTATAATAATTTACAATTTATATCGAAACAATATATTTTCTAGTGTATTGCGTGCATTATCTAGTTATATATGCACGTCTAAATTTGACAATGTTGAATATATAGTTAAACATAATTGCGAAGGAACACACGATCAAATTAGACGTTTTGATTACACGGTTGACATTACTTAAATAAAGGACATTATTTAAAAATATCTATTGGAATATTACAAGGAACCGCTTCGTTTTATTAAGAAATTAGGTATTGTAACAAAATCTGTACGTAGTATATTTCATGAAATATTGACCAACAATTCCATTTAATATATATATTATACAGACAAATAGAAATAGATATTAAAAGCTATGGAGGTTGAGGAAAATAACGCAACGGCTTCAACGGATACACCGATGGAAGTTGACGAGGATAATTCTGGAAAAACTAATATCACATCAACAAATCCTCCTAGTGCTATCAAAGTAATGGCATCTTCTGGAACTGTTGGCTCTGTTTCTATCAGTCTTCATCCTCTTGTCATAATGAATGTTAGCGAGCATTGGACTAGGCTTCGTGCTCAAGAGGGGACAGATCAACTAGGTATATATTTTGTATCATTTTTCATTGTTCTTTCATTAGTTCATATTTTTCATAATTTTAATATTTTAGTATATGGAGCACTAATTGGCAAGCAAAAAGGACGCAATATAGAAATTATGAATTCTTTTGAATTAATGTTTACATGTATTAAAGATGATGTTATAATTGATAGAGATTATTATAATACTAAGGAAGAACAATTTAAACAAGTGTTCAGTGAAATGGATTTCCTTGGGTGGTATACTACGGGTGATATGCCCAATGAAAAGGACATTACAGTACATAAACAACTTTGTGAAATTAACGAAAGCCCTGTGTTATTGAAACTTGATCCAAGACCAAAAAATACTGATGTATGTATTTGTTATTATTAGCTATATGTGTGTGTGTGCATATTATTTAATAAGTATTTAATATGTCTTGCAGCAACTCTCTGTGTCCATGTATGAATCTGTGATTGATTTGGTAAATGGAGAAGCTACAATGTTGTTTGTTCCGTTGACTTACACATTGGCAACAGAGGAAGCAGAAAGAATTGGGGTGGATCATGTAGCAAGAATGTGTAGCAATGATCAAGGAGAAAGTTCATTGGGTAATTTCAGGCCTATTTAGTTAATTTATAATTATGTAAATAACTGAAAATAAAATAATATTTAAATTTGCAATTTGTTTGTAACAGTTGCAGAACATCTTACTGCACAACATAGTGCTATAAAAATGTTACATTCAAGGGTAAAACTAGTTCTGAAATATGTACAAGCTGTACAGAACGGAGAATTAAAGGGAAATCATGAAGTTTTAAGAGCAGCCTGTTCTTTAGGTCATAGATTACCAGTTTTAAATAATCCCAAATTCAAAGCTGATTTTTATAACGTAAGTATATGTTACAAAGTCATTAGGAAAAAAATTTGCCTACATATTTAATATACTGTTTGTGTTTTTAGCAATGTAATGACTTTGGTCTAATGACGTATCTTGGTATCATAACAAAAGGTTGCAACAATATTAATCAATTTGTTAATAAGTTTAATATTTTGTATGATAGACAAGGCGTAGGTCGTCGATTGCGGAGCCTTTTCTTGTGATAAGCGAATAGGATTCATTGTTTTTATACTTGTATCTTTTTTACTCCATAAATTATAATGAATATTCCTGAAATTTGTGAAATTCAGCACAGTAAATTTAATTGGTTTGTAAATTGAATGCTGTAGTAGATATTGTACCTCTTAAAAATAAACATAAAAGTGAAATAAATATTGCAATACTTGGTTTGAGTTCACAAGGATAATCAAATTCTATGTTACTTTCGTAATATAAATTTTTTAATACATGCTTCGTACTTCTTTTTTAATATACAATATACATACAAAGAATTTTGAAACACATTCTACATGATATTATTTAAAACAAAACGTACATCGAGAATGTACAAACGGTTGATACAGATATAGTTGCGCGCTTTTTTCTTTCTTGTTCTCATTTTTTTGTTGTAGTGGAAGACATCTCGTAGTATATATATATACATACATACATACATACATACATACATACATACGTACGTACGTACATAAGTTTATATATATACGTGATTTATGTTCTCAGAGGCCACGTTACTCTCTCCTTATATACTCAATTTGTATCGTTAATGTAATTTATTTCGTATAAATTCTATTCAATATAAAAAAGCGGCCTATAAAATACGACTAGAAGTCTTTATCTAAAAATCTATATGATTATTACATATATCTTTACTTGACATTATATAACGACTTATAAATATTATACTGTACAAAATATATAGTATAATAAATTGTGCCTCGTTAATTATTGCAGGTAACTGTTATCCAGTTACATACTTTATATTAACATAAAACAGAATTGACTTCTTTTTCATATGACTAGATCTCTATTGAATTAGGACAAATTTTTGTTCACCATTTCGTCAAATAACTGTATTAGTTACTTATAATATTTAATTTATATTGCACTAACAATATTTGATGTTACCTGTACAATATATAATATATTCTCTAAAAAGTACAGAATTTACAACTGCTATTTTTGTACATTAAGTTGTGCGAATTTGTTTGATATTGTATTGATATGAAACATTTTAACCACGAAAATTCATGTCTCTTTCTGATTCATACAAATGTTAAAAAACTAAAATTCTTTTGATTGCGAGATTTCTCACAAATAATTTCTGAAGTACATTTTACTTTCACGAATTGCAAAAGACACACACTCGTTTGTTGTACTGTTTTGATATTACCTTCAAGTATTTAATAAGCTGTCTTCGATCATGGTAGCAAGTATGTCTACCAAAACAGACAGCATTAAATCGGGCTAAGGACTAGGTTTATCCATACCAATTATCTCCTCAAAAAGAGTATTTCTTCCTTCTTTTCTTTCATCAATAATGTGTAACGCAAATCTTAATGTTGCTGCGGCTAAATCGCCGACTGACCAATGTCTGTCCATAAGAACTCTACTCACAGTATCTAACTGAAATGTCAAATCCAAAGTGATGAAACAAATGGAATTGTGTATGAAAATGTTATATATGATTAGCGTTGTATTTGTTACCTTAGACAAACTGGGATTTCCTGTAGTATAATATATTAATTTTGGTACTCCCGCCAAGGAAGCAGCAAGCCATTGAATAACAAGCTTCAATTGTGGGTCACCCTTTAAACGGGATCCACAACCCCAGTTGCCTGTAGCAACAGGTAATAATCCACCTGTTTGTGGACTACCATCTCTTGGTATCTAAAAGATTAATTTGGCAAATTCAAAATTATTTGTCATTTTTATATAAACGTAATTCAAACCACGCAAAACTATAAAATCTTGGACAATGTTATTATAAAATGCACAACAAGTTATATCATATTTTATATTAATATAAAAGTTATACTATATTAATCTACGAATAAGAGACATTGAAGACGTTATCAGATAGAATGAGAGACAAATCATTAGTTATTGGGAATACAATTAAAAAATATTTTAAGCCAGATAGAGAAGTATATACTTGTAATTCATCATGCAATAAGTATACTAAGTTTAAAAGGCATCTATCGTTATCATAGTAAAAGATAATTAATTGGTGATATCATTACATGCATTATATTTATATTAATATATTTGTAACATAAATTTGCTCACGTTACATGTTATGCTCGATTCGAATTGTTGCGCAATTTTGTCATTTCTGATATTGAAAGATTGTGCTGTGTTTATCCCTTTCACAGATCCAGATTTACTTAAAGAAACAGGATTAGATAGATACACGGTAGTTTCGTCATCAACCAAAGTTTGAAAAACTTCAGACGTAAATGTTACTGTTCTAAGCTTTTTACGTTGAATATCCTTTACCTCTTTTGACATAGTATGATTACTTAATGCATCTTCATAATATTCTACATCTTCAGACACAGACACCTGTATAGCGTAATGAACTGATGAGATTTGGCTATGTATAAAACGTTATTTAACATAGCAATAGTCTTCAGTTTGTCTCTCATTCTTCATCGATACAATAATTTAAAATAAAAAAATGTATAATCTATGGAATCATTAATAATCCATCTTAATAGATGTATAAGATGTTTGCAATATTATTGTTTCGTTCAAAGATCAAGTAATTTTGACTGAAGGAAAGGAAAGCATCTTGTTTCTTACTGATTGTTGCCTCCTATTTTTTTGACGGGCTAGCTCTAAACTCAAACTTCTCACAGCCAAAGCTAATTTATGGCTTTGATTTACATCGGTTGAATCAATGAAAGGTTGCGGCTCGCCCTCTTGAACTGGAACACCAGCAAACGACTCACTAAGAGCTCTTTTTAATAATGAGCCTGCAAATTGAACCACTGCTCTATCTCTCGCGTCTAATTCACGGGACTCATCCGCTGTTATAGGGTCCTCTAACCACTTCGCCAGTTGTTCGTAAACTTCTTCGAGTTCCGAACAAAAATCTTAACATAAGAAAATAAGTCAGTTTCCTTATATTATATTTAGAAGCTGATTAAAGGAATGTTATCTATAAAATGTTCAGTGTGATACTTGCCAGAATTGTATTCAGTGCTGAAGCTGTACCTACTACTTGCACTTGTGTCTCTTCTTTGCAGCATAGGTTGATTTTGCCGAAATCTACCTAACCACTTTTGTTCAGCTTCCAAAGATTCTTTCAAAAAATCCTCATCCACCGTTTCATCTCGTAAAACAAAACCCCTCGAACCTCCTCTTTTTACTCTATATGATTTTATATAGATTAAATAAATTTTTAAATATGGTACAGTGTGCGTATTTAAATAAATTGTCTTACTTAATATCTTGATCGCAAACGTGACTTCCAGATACGCTTATTCCTACTGCATAGCTACTCTCTCCAAACGAAGTATTCAATGAAGCAGCTCCAGTAGCTGTAGTTTCTCGTTTTAATGCGTCTCTTAATCGTTGAGCGAAAGTTCCCCTTCGCTCTGGGGTATCCAATTGACTGCTGTAGCGTTTACTTAATTTCTGTTCTTCTTCCTCTTTATTGCAACAAACAATAATATATAAATTCCGCGTTTTGTAATAAAGACGATCGATTAGAAATATTACATACATACCCAAATCTTCATCTATAGTATCTTTCGCGCTATGGAAGCTGTCTGTACTTTGACTATTACAACTACTGTAAACCGACATTTGACCAAGTGACTTTCGCGTAACCGGCAAAACTTCGCCGCTGGATCCAAGAACGATAAACCGATTTCTTTTGTTTGTATAACTAGTATCATTGTACACTTTATGGGGGCTAGGTGATCTTATGGATTTACCATTTGGTTTGGTACGAACTTCTGTGAAAATATCATACTTGTGTTCACATAACACAGATTTATCTAAAAATAGATACGAATTATAACTCTGCGTGATTATTAATTATCTTCGATAATGGTTTTGTTATCGTATCTCCTTTGGTACCGTTATTTGTTGATAATACTTTATCATCCCCTTCTATTTCTGGAGGAGTGCTACTAAAACTTTCTCCGATCGGTGATAATCTCCGAGATCCAACTGTAACGTCTATATCTGATTCTGACTTTACAGGATCAGTTGGGCTACTTGGAACGTGTCTTTGTCGGAATCCAAGTAAAGATTTATTCATTTCTCGTAATATATTATCTTCTTCGAATTGCGATAAAGGTAATCGCGAATAATCTTCAGGATCGATACAGCATACCGTTACCTGTGCAAAAATAACAAAGAAATAGCGTAAATGAAGACATATCGATGGTAAAAAGAAGAATTGAGAAAAACGATAATGGTATACTAACGATATTTGGTTTTGGCAGAGCTTCAAATATGGCTCTGTTGCGAGGATCGTTTATTCTAGATAAATGCCTAACTCCTTCGACTATTAAAACTTCGTTGTCTTCTAAACCCTCGACAGACAATATTGCCACGAGCATTTCGGGATGCGTTGCTATCTAAGAATTAAATTAATAACTATAATCGTTGCTTTCTATTTCGAAAACAATCTCTATTGTTTAGTTTTTTCGGTCTCTCTTTTTTTCTTTTAGAAAGCTACGATTAATCCAGATGGAAATTATTTTTCTCACGCCTTTAATTATTTACATGTACGGTTTCTTGCGTAACATCACCATCAAGTACACCGCCACCAAATTTCGCACTCGCGAAGCAAACTCGCAGTACTTTAGCTTCTGGTTCCACTCTGTCTAAACGACCCTCGTGGCGTATCATCAGCGGGCATAAAGGAACAGTGCTCTCTAACCAGTCCTCGATAGTTAACCACTGTTTTGATATCATTACCTAAAAATTTGACGTTCATTTCCATGTCACGAGATTCTGATAAGATTATAGCATCGAAATTATATAGCATATACAGTACCTGTCTAGAAATTATTAATTTTCCATCCAACGCGTTTTCAGTATCAAGGTAGTCGTAGTAGCGAAATATGCTTCTTAGTTTTGCTTTCTGCCCGTTACTAAAAAAAAAAAAAAAAAAAAAAAAAAAAAAAAAAAAAAAAAAAAAAAAAAAAAAAAAAAAAAAAAAATAACACAGAATTACATTTACGTTTCATATTGACCTTTTATCCCGTGCTTTGCCGAAAGCATCCTTAACATTAAACGCTTTCTACTCAATGTTTTGAGCTTGATCCTTACTTGTGAAGATGTTTGAAGAAATTTGTGAAATTGAAGTCCCGTAAAGTTGGGTGCGTCTTTGCGGTTCTTTTTGGGTATGTGGAGAAGAACGCGTTCGCGATTAAAGATGAAATGAAGGCATAACTGTACTCGACGCAATCTCCTGCAACGTAAACAAAGGATATCTCGTTTCGTCTTATCCCGGATATTTATTATATTATTATATTATCCGCTGAAACGCTGGACATTAAATTAAATGAAATTTAATACAAATTACCTTGCTGCTGAAGACTAAAGTGTAAACCTTGCGGAGGTTTACATGATCTTAGAGCTTTCGCTCTTTCTACTATTCGTGGTATCGTATTTACAAAGATTTGATCCCGTTCGGTGAAATCGAGATCGGTGTCAAGAAATGTTGCCAATCCGGAAAATAATTCAGGATCCTGTACGTCCTCTTCAGGGTCAAGACTTATGCTGTAAAATAAAAACGAAACAGCTTAAAGTAACTCGTCAAGGTTGGCTGGTAAACTTATAAAAACACGTAACAATTACAGTACAAAAAAACATTTAAAACATGGGTGATTTTTGTACAGATAGGCGTTGTATACTTAAGAGCATTTGGGTACATCTTTTATGGATATTTAGAAATATTTTTGATCAGATACCTTTTCAGTATGCACTGTTCCTCGTATCTTTATAACAGCATGTAGCAAAAAAATCGAGTTTGTTAATATCTCCGCGAGACGGAGCAATCAAATCGTTTCGATATGCATATCATACATATATATTCGCGTTACCGGTTATTCGTAATCGAAATTCGCGTATGCGTGATATTCATTTAAATAGCTGTAGTGACGACATACTTACTTGCACATGTCGTGTAGTCTTTGCATCGCTTCCACGAGATCTTCGGAATTCCTGGCAGCAGCCGCCCGGTCCAGTTGCTTTACGACGGCAGGCCACCATGGTAAGTCGCAGGGTAACATTACTAGAGCCATTCTAATCGCCGATCTAAACATCAAATATCACGGTATCCGGTCCAACGACGCGTCGAGTATGTAAGTCGAAAAAGAGTGAAAGAAATAATCGGTAATAATCAGTCGTAAGCCAGACGACGTCGCTTCGATACTGTATTTATCTGTATTTTCGATCGTGTTTCTAACCACATTCATTGGTTGTATTTTACGTTAAAGGACTTAACATACGTAGGTAGTCATCACTGCAGTCGTGCTACCGCATAACATTACGTGAAAAGTAAATATAAAGTTTCAAAAGAAATTCTTTTTTTATAGCTAGCCTACGATCACTGATTCACCGATTTGAAACTATCTATGTATAAGTGCGAAATTGGACTACGATTGGACGATGATACGCAAGCTAAGAACGAGTACTCGTTATTGTATATTATCAACTAGATAAATTTTTGACTAAATTTTACTATGTAATATTTTCTATCTCGTTCCTACAACAATTTCGCGTAATTATTTCGATCAAAATTCAATCAAATCCCACAGCATATATATATATATATGCATATGCATACATCTTTTTACTTGAATTATTATTAGTCTGATTGTAAATGTATTACTACAGCACACACTACTATGTGTATTACTTGCGAGCGTACGTATTGTATTCTTTTAAAGAACGGTAAGTAGTATAAATTGAAAACAAGCGCGATGTGCCTACCGAATAGTCGACACGGCATACGTACGTTTACGCGCGAATTGTCGCGTAAAAATAAATATTCCATGGTTATAAAATGAAACAAGGTTTCACGCGCCATGTAACTCGATATCCTTGGTCCGTCGCTTAAAAATATACGTCGTATTCCTTGTAAAATGGAACCTCTAATTAATTTTTAAATACACGTATTCGAAAGGATAAGTAAAAACTACTACACTACGACACAAATTTCACAAATAAATTGTTCTTTTAATCGATATTATTCTCATTGTGCTTAGTAATATATAAACAAATAATTATGTTAATATTACAATCGATTATTATAGAAAAAAGATAATTCATAGTACGAAAATCGTATTAACGTTAATTGTATATATAGGCCATTTAATAAATTACCTCTCTCTGACACTTTTCCCGGTTCATTTCAAACTGTAAACATTAAAGTATTAAACACTCGATCCACGATTTTCGTTAAGCATAAGTCAGTTTTATCCAATGGACAGGCAAATAAATCTCCATCAAGGTCCCCATATAGATTTGAAAAGTGCTCGTGTGCCTGGTGGAAAGGGTTGTATAGTTAGTAATCTTTCGTCACGGATAGTATAATTAGTTTTTCTTGTAGGCAGGTGGAAAACTAGCCGGTCAATTCGCAAATATCGTGTCACACAGAGGTACATAGGTGCCCAATAACGTTTTGCAGGACACGAGTACGACTATTCAAAACTAGAATTTACATAATCACCTAATTTACTCGATAGGTTGTCGATCAGCTGACGCGATCACGAATAAAGTCACATCTTAATGTGTGCCATTGCGTCAACGAACATGCTGCATATCGTCCAGTCGACACTCGTGCTATTGTAGCGTCTTTAAAAAGTAGAAAACACCCTACATACAGCCGAATTTAATGACTTTTGCCGATAATTCCCGACGACAATATTAACGACTCTTTGATATGGTACAGAGATACATAGTTTACCCCCTAACAAATTTGACGCGCAAACTTATCGAATTGATTGGTATACGATGCAGCGAACCAATAAATCTATCTTCGCGGGTAGATGGCACAAAACGCAGAAATGACCCACCGTTAACTACAATCAGCTACAATACTATCTCGTCGTGCACAAACGATGGCTGGCAGTCCTTTTACTTTGTTCATGAGCCGCGACCGGCGGTTGGCGTTGTACGCACTATTTATAGAGCGGCGCCGGCGCCTTGCCAAACCCTATATAGAATTTTTGACAACAAACTTACTTATAATACTTTATTCAATCTGGGTGTCATACCAAGCATCGAGACAATAATCTTCTAAACTTCTACTCGTTAACGTGATCTCGATACAAGTAAAATACTGTAAACACAGTCTTACATTCAAAATTAACTATATATATGCAAGTACACAGCAAGACACATACAGGACATACAGAACACATTTTTCTGCTTCACGTCTTGAATACCGAGTTCTCTTACCATTTCAACGTCATTTCCGATATTACCGATTCAGTATAGTATAACGTCTGTGACTAAATCATTGACCAACAAATCATGGAGGGCGTAAGAAACACTGATTTTTTTCTAGGTCGGTATTTCAGAACGTGAGACACCAAGTCCCACCACCGACGAGGTATAGATTAGATGTGATTATCGCTAATAGCATTTTTGTATCGCATGCGATGTTATCGATCCAGAATAGTAGTGGTTTGGATTGAAATTATATTTTCATAAAACTAAATCTTCCGTTCAAAACTTGGACGCGTTAATTATAAACACTATAGTTTACAATTGAAATGTGAGTGACTAACTGGATTATGTATGACGTTTCGTAATCGTTTCTTTGATCTTTTACCGACGGATATCATCGACGGATCCTATCAGTCTCGAATATCGCTGTGCGATAATTTAGATAGAATTAACTTTAATTGTAAAGATTACTGTATAATTTTTTAAATTCAATCAATAAATAAGTTTTTTTAAAGCGAATTCGAATGTCTTATCATTTATGCTTAAGTCTCTCACCTTTGCCTTTTCTGTCATTTTCTCAAGTGAAAATGATTAAGTGAAACGTCAAAAAATAAAGACGCGAGGTCCAGTGACACAATCCCTTTTATAACCTGTTCTTCGCTGTAGGGGAGATGCTGGCCTATGTGGGGATGCAACTTCGATAAATATAACAACGATAGATACAAAATATTTTAATAATTATATCGGTAAAACAGCAAGCCGTTGGTAAGCTGACGTCACAAATGTCACATTTATTCTGTACGTCGGTAATAATTCTTATGTTCGCCGTGAAAAATCACAGAGGACGTAAGAAACACTCTGATTTTCTGGCAGGTCGGTATTTCATAACCTGAAACTCAAAGTTTCATTTAATATCACATCTATCCTATCCTTAGTCAGTGGTCCCACATATAAACGTTTATGTACAATATATCTTGTATTTATATATATATATATTGTATATTTAGTTAATACCCCTACCTACATTGTGCCTAATTTATAAAAGATATTGATAGGTAGGCATTCTATCTTATATCTTGTATTACATTTTGTACAGCTTAAAAAATTGATTGCATGATATTTATACAAGAATAATTGTAATAAGAAGCAAGAACAAGCATTTTATACTGTATGTATGTATATTGTTATGACATATGTATAAACATACGTACCTATATACGTATATGAAATTTAGATGAAACATGAAATGTAGTTGAATATGTATGAGTAAATCAATGATATAAATCATATAAGAATATGTATTATTATTTTGAAATGATATCGATAATTATATCAAATTTTTCTCATTCTTAATGATTCCGTATAAATAATAAAGCATGGTGAAATTCGTAAATATAACTAATTAACATATTAAACGATATACTCTATGTAGATTGGTGGTTTGGAGATTTCAATACGTGATAAAGAAACATCCGAATACAACAATGAACCCTAGTCATTGAAGTTACTCCCATCCGAGTTGCCTACTGAGAATAGCCAGATATAAAAATGATCTTTAAAATTTTTGTTCGACGATATATACATACATGTATAAAAATGTATCGTATAACGAAATGTATAATAAAACATAATTTGTTCATACACCTGTGGATATGCTACCTTGCGATTGCGACTCCGACAGGTGCCACCACCTTGCGGAATAATTTGCGTGATTCTAGTTACTGAATTTCAGTGATGCATCAAACAGAAACAAGTAGGATATTCTCCACAAAAATTCTTGTTATGCTGGAATAATTTCATTTGGAATTATCTTTTATGTGCTTTATTTGTCGGAAAGATCGAGATATTTTTGTTTAGTAATTTTTCATTTTGTTTAAGATATATTATTTAGGTTATAAAGGAAGTTGTGCAGTGCGGGGCCCGTGGATGGATAGATACGTGCTTATATTCATCACAATCGTGTGTTCCAAGTTCCAACGGTCTCGGAAAGCGCTTGTGTTGAGCTGTGAAAAGAAGGGGTTTTTCATGTTAGTTCAGTGAGCTCACGCGCGTCGAAGAACAATCGTCGACAACGGTACGATCCGGAAATCTTCGACAACCAAAAATGGCGTTTCTCGCATAGTATATCGGCACATTAAAGTCCATCCTAATTTTATCAACGAGTGGAGCAAGCTGTTTCAAAGGAGAATCGTGTAAATCGAGGAATAGCGTTCCTTCGGAACGGTTCCATGTGATTTCGTGTTCAGGAAGTTGCTTCGCAGTATAACGACGTAAATATCAGTTCGCATACCAACGTTCTTACTTTCTTACGTCTTTAGTTGTGCGAGTGAACGCATAAAACAATACGCGTTTATAATATTTATTTCGATGATGTGAACTTCATTGCTAACGATCAAAATCTTTGCATAATTTCGGAATTATCCTTTTGCGTATTCTTTGAATAAACCTACTCTAAATCGCGCTCTTTCAACGAAGATTCCGATTGGTCACTTCATTGACTATTGACCAATCGACGAGTGCTCTTCTTGGAAAGTCTACACAATTTACGTACACATATTCTAGAAGCTAAATTACCTATTATCTTACGTTAGAATGACTTCCATCGATCATAAGCAATTATCCTGTTAAGTCGTTTAGAACCGCGTCTGTTAGCGCCTGTCAAATCTTAATTAATATTGTGTAATATGTCAAAGATCGAGTGATTGACGATACAAAAATTCGGCAAGGTAAATGTGGTGAAGCTGCAAGGAAAGCAAGTAAATTTCGTATACATCAGCTCTGTAGGTGCAAGTCTGTAACGTCGATATCTATCTGTGCTCTATTAAAGTTTCCCACGAAACAGTGAAAGAACTTGTTTTTTCCATTCTTCTGATTAACTAATTTCATGCAATACGTTCTTACAACGATAGTATAAAATATCATACATAGTTGTTTCGAATATTAAAAGTGTATTTTTGTTGCTCGGTAATTTTGTTCTTGCTGGT
The DNA here is from genome assembly GCA_014825925.1 of Bombus breviceps. Taxonomy (NCBI): domain Eukaryota; kingdom Metazoa; phylum Arthropoda; class Insecta; order Hymenoptera; family Apidae; genus Bombus; species Bombus breviceps. Next base: position 2,246,195 of record CM026188.1, on the reverse strand, counting down.
TTTATATTTATTTTCGCTATTTACGTTATATCTCGAAATCGAATTTTGAAATCGAACATTACACGATAAACGGACGATACCACAAGAGAATTCGATTCTATCTTGAACGTAATATTCGATAGCATCGTCGATCGAAGTTTACTTGGTTCGATGTAAAATTTTTACGTACTTACGCAAGCTTCACCGGTCGGACAAGGTTTTGAGAGAACAGTGATGTCATAACATAGCGTAGCGTAACGAAGCAATTCCTTTGGCACGTGCAATTGATGTCACATTACTATAAGCATCATATTAGTAATTTGATTAGTAATAGATTGATTTTTGATGAGACGTCTTTCGCAGATAAAGAACACGAGAACAGAATGGCTGAACTGCAATATTATTTCTACGCTTTCTTGTTTCCTTTCTCTTGCCTGTAACCGTAAGAGATTTAATGAATGCAAATAACGAAGTAGCGGATTTTCATTTTAACGGATATAAACTACATAAGATGCATCGATGATTAGAAACATAGCAGTGTACCGACACTTACTTTCACCATAAGATATATTTTAACGAACTCGCGGGGCAACAGTATCGCGCAATCAATCGAATCTTTTACTCATTTTGGGAAGTCAATAAATTATTATGTCGTACTCAAGAAAGTTCGATGTTGCTATTAATCTCTTACCCTGAACATATTAAATCACTTGATTTATAGTTCGCGTTTGATTATCTCGAACTATTATTTTTTTAATTAAGAGTATCATATTAGTAGTAAGTAAGAATTTGCACGGTATAATTTCTTGAATACGCAATAGGAACAAAGATGGAATCGACCGAACAATTACGACCAGAAGAATTAGTGGGTCTCGTAGCCCGGTCTGCCGAGGGTACGGCAGCGAAAGGAATGCCTATCAAAGGACACGAAGATCTCTGGGTGGAAATTCAAGCGAACACTTTCCGAAATTGGGTGAACGAACACTTAAAACACGCGGTCGATGCTGCAAATGGTCCTGTGATCGACCTCGTTGAAGATTTTCGCGATGGTACACGACTCTGCGCTCTTGTCGAGGTACTTACTAAACGACGTTTGCCTCGATGGAATCCTAGACCAGCCAATCAACATCATCATTTAGAAAATGTTTCCACAGCCCTTCAAGCTATCGAGGCTGACGGTGTGAAACTCGTCAACATCGGTGAGTTAAATTTTCTGTTACACTAATTCCTCGCTTATTGAATGCGATACAAATGTTATACCAAGTACATATATGTATACGATTACTGTAGCAAGGAATGCGTCACATTATCTAATAATCGCTTTTCCATTCTAGCACTTCTCCTAGATGATTTGTGTATAATTACATACATGACTCCTTGATTTGGTCTATTTACATAATTATATGCTTTTGATCGATTAATTATGTAATTTCTTTCTTGCTAACTGGTTGTGAGGAACAGAGAAACTTTATCTACTAATCGAATCGGCCACATAAACTACAGATTATTTTCTTCGATAAAACATCAAGCAATTAAAATGTTCGGAATCATATATATATATATATATATATATGTAAAGAGAAGCTCTCTCGGTGGTCAGTGGCAAAATGCACAAACCCATGGCTTGTATGCGCTACGCTATGAGTCACATCGCGATAAGCGTAATAGTTAAATGTGGATCATCGTCACAAATGTATTTTGTATAAACTTATATATACAAGTAAATCCATACATCACATTTTTTGATAATATCTTTCGAAATTAATGTTTTAACAGTGCTACAACGATAGCATTTATGCGTAATTAAACTTATCTTTCGAAATAAAAAATACAATTGTGACGACGTTGCTTGTAAATCAAACTTCGAGGTCATTGCCTTTCTGGTGTTCTATCGGCGCCTACGAGATCATGGTCTAGCACCATTACAATTACACTTTATGTGTGTATCCAGCAGCTAATATAATTTCTAGCGCCTAAGTGCCTTATTAAGTGTCTTTAACACGTGAAGAAACTTTTATAATATTTTAACGATACTTACTTACGCTTAATGATGGCAGAGTTATTAACATTAAACCTCGGTTACGGTAATGATCAGCTTTATCTGTATAGTTTCTTTTTACTGACAGAAATTTAAATAACTGAAATAATTTTTATCTGACATTTGTTCTTTGTAGGTAACGTAGATATCGTCAATGGAAATTTGAAACTGATCCTTGGTCTAATATGGTCGCTCATTGTAAGGTACCAAATAGGCAAGTCCAAGTTCCCACCGAGGAAACTTATGCTTGCATGGCTCAAGGTCAGTACATATATGTAATTACACCAGTAACTTTGAGTAGATTTACTCTTATGTATTTTGAATTACACACTGATACATAGGAAAATTTCGTAAGTCTTACGAGCTAAAGGCTTTTTTTATCAATACATACACATTTTACAGACGGTCTTGCCAGAATGTAGAGTCAATAACTTCACCACAGATTGGAATTCAGGCGTATATCTGAGTGCGTTGCTTGATTATTGTCAACCAGGTCTATTTCCTCATTGGCGTCGGCTCGATCCTAACGATAGGTATACATTTGTACAGAATCTTAACATTTTTATAATTACTTTACAAATTACAAGTTAGAAATTCCATAAGAAATTTTATACTTACAGCGTGTATAACTGTCGAAAAGCTATGGAGATTTCAAAACGTGAATTCGATATACCTATGGTGTTGGAACCAGAGTATCTTGCATCTCCATATTTGGACGAATTATCGGGAATGACCTATTTATCATACTTCATGAAGGAAGGTTCGCCAGGTTTTCATGCAACATTACGATGGGTTAACTCACAATTATCTCATCATCCAGTACAAAATTTTACGGTGAGTGTGTACTTGTTACACCGGTATGGGATCATGCTACGAACATTTTTCTATTTTCGAATCATTTCTTACAGACCGATTGGAACGACGGGAGAACTTTATGTAGCATCGTCAGAAACTTGGGTGGACCAGCTCCTGTTTACGATAAAATCGATACCGATCCTTCTGCATGGGAACATAATATACAGATGGGTAAATAGCATTTATGTGTAGTTATATGTAAGAGATTATTTTCACTCTCCTTGTTTTTTCCTTTTTCACTTTATTGTGCAAAGTACTATGTTTACTTTATATATTCTTCAAAAGGTATTGACGGAGGCAAAAAACTAGGCGTGGAGCCTATTCTCAAGGCAAAAGATATGGCAGATCAAAACGTAGAACATTTAGGCGTTATGGCGTATGCGGCAAACTTTCAATGGGTAAAGCCTCGCCCTCAAGCGAGCAAACAAATTATTGTTCACATTGATAGCACTTCCGCTAGAGTGCAACAGCCGGTTAGTTCGTTGATTATTACCTAAGAACTTATTTGTGTTCATTCTTCCAAGTATATTGTTATATGTATTAACAAAATGTAACAGTGATTATAATCATTGGTTTTAGGCGCATTTCAAATTAGAGATTCTTACCAAAGAAGTAAATACAAGAGAAGTACGCGGTGAAGTGATAAATCCGAGCGGACGGATAGAGTGTAGACTCACGTGGAACGGAATTCATGGGAAAGGAACCTTCATACCTACTGAAGTCGGAATGCATAAGGTTTGATTCGATAATTCTAAACACATTACATGTTGCGCATATTATATGAGCAATTAATATCCAAAGTTCGTTACCGTTTTCGTCACAGTTAATGGTATATAACGATGGAGAATTAGTAGATGGATGCCCCTATTACTTTAGAGTTTTACCTCCCTTAACCAAAATTAAATCGCCTGGTATGGATCCGTGCGCGATAGGATCTATCGTCGAGGTTCTAGTCAACAGTTACGGTAAATATATTATGCGAAATAAATGAGAAATTATATTAAATTACTTATATTTATGAGATAAATAAATTTCAGGAACTAGTCATGATGGCATTGATGTGACGGCGTGGTCCCCCACTGGAAGATCTCTGTCGTGTCCTGTCAAAGAGAATGATGGAGTTCATACCGCGACATTCCAACCTGATGAGACAGGAGAATGGAGTATCGCGATAACTCATAAAGGAAATCACATACAAGGTGGACCATTTACATGCTTTGTATTTGATCCTAATGGAGTAAAGGTACGTCAGTTTTTATATCGTATATTTTCATATTTATTTTATTGAATATCGATGATATTCAGTAAATATTTGTAGCTACTGGATACGGAAGGTGCTCTGCCAAGACAACCATTTTCATTTACCGTTGATGCAACAGGAACCGGAGGTCTTGGCGATGTAATAATAGATTTAGTCCATGATAAACAGTCCGTTCCTTTCAGAGTGGAAAATCTTGGACATATGCAATACCAAGTTTCATTCGTCCCATCAGAATCTGGAAAGTACAGAGTTTATGTATACTTCAATGGTTCCGATGTTCGAGGTTCTCCGTTTTCTATTCGAGTGGGAACTCAAAAAGGATCGAAAAGGTCAAAAGAATCTAGTCTCGAAAGATCTAAATTATCTTCGTTGGAAAGACGAATGAATGGTTTGAACGTTTCGGTTGGAACTGATCGATCGAGTCCTGTACAGCAGAAAACTTATTCTTCGCCTACGTACAAATTAACCAGCCCGACTCAACGAGTACGCGAATACTCTCCCGTACGGCAAACTACCTCCACTTATAAGACATCGAATAATTATTCGTTGGAAAATTCTAGCTCGACATACCATACATCAACTTCTTTTAATCATACTCGATCTCCAAATCATAGTCCTGTTTCACGAAATCTTCATAGTCCATCTATGGTTAAAGATACGAAGGAAACTTATTCTACTGCTACATACAATCATTCAAGATCTCCGACTGTACAAAGTCCTAGCTTTATGAAAGAATCGAAAGACGTTTATACATCCAATACGATAAGTAGATCACGCTCTCCAAATCCAAGTCCGACTGTACACGATCCAAGATATTCGCCAGTTATTAAAGAATCTCGAGAAATTTACAGCTCAGGATCATTAAAGCGATCTCGGTCACCGAACCGAAGTCCAATGACATACCGTAGCGCGACTCAAAGTCCTATCAATAGAAGTTTCAGTCCAAGAAATAACGACAGAGACAACGGTTATAATAGGAAAGATTCTATAGATAACGGAACAGTTGATACAAGTAGCAACGTTAGAGTATCGTCAATGGTAGGCGGAACATCTAGAAGAGATTCGTGGGATGCTATAGAGAAAACAAAATCTTTGCTATCTTACGGTAGTTTAGAATCTCTTGCTAATCTAACCAACAATTCTGCTACAGCTGAAAATACGAATAACCCAAATTATTTCAATAACAATTACAAGAATACTCAAGGTTATAATTCAAAGAATATTTTGCATACTCACAATAGTTCCTCAAATTTTATGTCCACTCAGAAACTTTCAACTTCGGAGTACAACATATCTCAAAAATATAACAATGAAAGTCACAATACTCGTACACAAACGCATGGAATTCTTAAAAACAAAAATAACAACTATTACAAAAGTGCGGATACCACAGATGGAATTACCGAACGGTATATTAATAGTGGAATCTCTACTAGTTCATCAACGCAAGCTAGGGATTACGAACTTGCAAGCGGAAGCGCGCTTGAAACGTTGCCGATCCATAGACCGGCTACTTTTATCATAGATCAAAGTATAGATCCGGATAAAGTTACCGTTAGTGTTTCTGGTAAGATTTTTTATCATATTATATTACTAGTACAGCGCATCATATATTTTTCAATATAATTTATCCGATTTTAGGCCCAAATGGTAAAGTAATTCCAGTACAGAAATCAACTCTCCGAGGTTTAACGTATACAATAACCGCCGAAGAGGTTGGAGAACATATCATTCAAATCTTAGTAAATGGCCAACATATTCAGGGCTCACCGTTCAGGTTTGTATTTACTGAAATTATTAATGAAGATATAATCACATAAAAAATTAAATCTTTTATTATCTCAGATCGCAGGCGTACAATGCACGTGGTATTCAGATTGGGAACATTCCGAATGGCATTGTCAATCAGCCGGTAGAATTTGAAAGTATGTATTTAAAAACATATATCATACAAAATAAAGGATATTAATGCAAATTTATCTGTATTGTCCCGTATCTTTCAAATTTACAGTTGACGGATCTAACGCTGGATCTGGAAATCTAGAGATCCTCGTGAATGGTGGTCACGTAACTAGCTTTGTCAGAGCATTAGGTAGTCAACGATTCCTGGCATCATTTGTACCCCATGAAGCCGTTGTACACCTTGTGGAAATGACATTCAATGGCGAAGTAGTCCCTGGTAAGTCACTTTTTATTCGATATTTATACAATAAAAATCCGTTGCATTCCTACAATATAGTAATTTAGTAAATTGAACTGAATGTAGTAGAAAATCTTTAAAGATAATATAGCGTAATAATATGAAATAAAATTTTAAACATTTCCAACTTTAAAATATTTAACGAAGATCTTTTAGACAATGACGATGTTATTTCTATTTCCTGAGTGAACGATTTTCTTCTCAAACCGCCTTAACGTATCAATCTTCTAATAGTAAAAGTGATTCGTAGCTTTCTGTATTTCTATAAAGAAAATAATTAAATAGAGATGGTATTGCTTGAGAATTGAATCTCTCTATTCGGTAAAAGGATAAAGTAAAGTATAAAGTTGTGCAATGCATAATATTTAACGAAAATGTTTTCTTACATTGTAGGAGTATAATCCGCACTATTTATGAAATTCCCTATATTTATATGCGATATTATGTTTAAATTTTGTACGAAAATTACACTTAACAATCTGCATGTCTTACATTATTTCACTTTTTTCGAGTACGTTTATGCATACACGTACATATACTGTCCGATTCAACAGGTCATTGATCAGGTCATTGACTTGCGATTTCACGCATCCACGTGATGTTCCACTGACATATATACAACGTCATCATTTCCTTTCTTTCTTGAATTTTTTCCTTTCATTTATTAACTAAGCACAATGAATAATATCCCCATTTAAATAGAAATATATTACTTTTGTTGTACGATATCATACGATTATACAATGTCTAGGTATTTCGCAAATTTATCTTATTGTTTGGCACAATCTTATAATAGTTTAGAATATTACTTACTACGACAGATTATGAAAGTAAAATTTGAAAGAATTTGTGCTACGCTACTGCACATCTACGAAGGATATCATTAACGATATAAAAAATTGCATTTTGCAACGGTAATTATACATTGCACGTGACCTACAACGTTGTAAAGAAGTTCGTTGGTGTACAGTTTTCCAATTGTTCCGAACATTAAGATAACTCAAAAATGTCATTTCCTGAAAAAGCATGTCTAACATGAAAAAATCGGAAAAAATTAAATATTCTGATGGCCTAGATTTTATCGTACAGTCTATGTCGTATAATATTTGTCGTTAAATTACATTTAACAAATTCTTTTATATATATAACGCTAATGCTTTTCAAGTAGCATTTACTAGATAAAGTTTGTATAGTATTTTTGTAATATTCAATCTTGTATAACATCATTGATTGAAAAAGAATATCACGGGGAGAAGGAAACCGTAGGTGTGGTCACTAAAGTCTTTATATGCTTGTAGACGTATTTGGTTACGAACGAGGATAGTCGATCTCTGCCTACATAGAGGTAAACGTAATTCGTGTAACTGCACATACTATAATGATGATTATGACGATTCTTAAGATCGTCTAGAGAATATTGAAGTTTAATATTAATATGTAAATATATCGATATGTCATAATGTATAGCTACTATTAAGACAAGATGTATTCGATAATAACCTGGATATCTTTTTACTTTCTTGACATGTTTAAATAATGAGTATTTTTTAGTTATATTTCTAATAATGGTAATCTATATAACTATGAAGAACAGCTGTTCTTATGCGATCATTTGTAAAGCCAAATATGTCCTGCGCCGTTATTATTTATCATGAAAGAAATGATTGCGGTTGTTTCTATTCTAACGCACCACGCAGAATAACCTATGGTTTGACGACATGTGGAATGCGTCTTACATATATTTTTCAATTTCTTTATTTCAATTGCTTTCTCTTCTCGCTGTTTCGTGCTATTTTAATTCGATTTCCCTAATTTGAATTTATTTCTTAGTTATTTCCGAAATGTTGTAGAAGCATCTATCGATTGTAATTAGAAATACGTATGTTGTTAAGAGTTTATCTAAATATATCTACATATTAAAAAAAAAATATATATATATACATACTTGCAATGTACCTATATACACAAGTACAATTTCTAAATGCAAGTGATGCGCAAATTACCGTAACGCTCGGTTAGAATATGTACTAACCATGAAAATTTCAATTATGTATTAATTACTTCGCTACAGAAGAATTTATTGCGTTTATAGGATGGAAATTACGATACTGTGTTTATATAACATCATTGCTTTCGTGCCAAATTATGTATTCTTACATTACGTATAATTAATTCCAAATTATTATTGCATAAGTGATGTAACATTCATTACGATATTAGATTTACAAATTAGATTTGTTTTTCTAGATTTTTTTTTTCGTTAATCGTATTTAAATCAATAGATAACAATTTAAGAGATATTTTTGAAAATATTGAAACGAGTTTTCTTCCGTATGACCCGTTATGTCGGGGAATGCAGCGAATCATGAACCACAGTCTCTTCGACATAACTCCTGGCATTAAGAATGTAGCGCAAGATAATTCGGAACGAAAGGAAAGCAGGAAATCGTGTAAAACATATCGAACGCTTTTTAATTGCCCTTTTTACTTTTCATACATATAAAAAGACACTACTAATCTTATTCCTTTTACGCTAACAGACTTCAAAAGTATAAGATGTACTTAACATAAAATGTCACAAACACTGGCGAATTCACTTCCAAACTGCCCTATTATTGAAAAGATATATAAAATTTATTATGTCAAATTGTAACCTCCTCGCATGATTGGTTATAAAAGACGGCAATGCCAAATTATTAATAAAGATAAAGCTCTGGTTTTCCGACTCTCTCTCAAGGAAAAACCGAACGACCTCGATCGCCACGAAATTCCAATACATGAAAGCTATATTTCTTTTATACATCCAAGTATTGTGTTGTGATATTCGTTTAGCGTAGTAGAAAAAATGTGATTATTAAATAGAATCGCGATACATGGAAGATCACACGTTTGTTTCGTTTGTATTACTCTCGTCTAATCGTTAATTATACAGTCACACTTTTACCATAGTTATTTTAAAGTAATTTCGTATTGAATGCAAATAGTGAAATTTCTATTTGCGGCCGACCTTAAAGTATCGAAATACGCAGATCAGGTATCCTATGAACGTGTACTGTAGTACATACATAATATACTGTAGCCGGTCGAACGAGCAAGAAACGGATGGGAGAACATACTCGTATCGTGCCCATTTAAAACCCTACTCTGATTTATACCATAAAGTTAATTTCTAGTTAAAATAGCCCTTTTTCTTAGTAAAAAATCATCGTATAAAGAGGAAAAGATCATAAAATCCGAAATGAAAGTAAATGCGGAATAAAATAAATACAGGGGAAAAGGTATGAAAGAGGATTGTTGAATGTATACCAAGAAAAGCACGGCCCTGGTTTTGGGCCTAAGCAGCAACCCAGTAGTAGCAGCAGCTACACCCGTCTCGTCGCTTGACTCTGAGTCTGTCTCGATTCTGAGTCGCGACCTGCTGACGTTTCTTCATCAAGAAATTAAAGCTATAAAGTTCTCTGGCTTTCTCGATCATTCGATCTTTTTTCTATTTTTCGTCTTTGTAGTTTTCAAATGATATCAAAATGGATTTCCAACGGAATCATTCGCAATTAGTGTTCAGTAAAGATGGAATGATCATAATCGAATTAGTGCGCGAGCGATTGTGAAAATACTCAATATCTGTTCGTGCTTATGGCCGAGATCGAAGTGTATTCCATAATGGAACCGTATTATTGACCGATAGATTCGATTTGTGTGTTTCGATTTCCTATTTTGAAGTTTAGTACCCTTATAACGTAATTCAATTCTACCCTTTCTCCCTTAAGTTTTTCAGCATTTTTCAGGTCTCTTAGTTTAATATTACAAGTAGTAAAGGTAATTCGGTTTCTTGTATCTTCTTACAATTACCATAAATGTCAAATTTTCTCATGTCAAATTCGAATAAATATAATCCTAACGATTTTCCCGCGATAATCATGAAATCTATTTTCTTCTTTACTTTACGGTACGCTTCTTCTTATACTAGCTATAAAGGTTAGAAAGCACCTGATTGGAGTTACATAGTATTGCCGGAAAATTAAAATTTTACTCAAAGTGATGCAGTGTCATATACATAGATTCTTCTATATTATTTCTAACAAATTCATGGTGCATATTGAAACAATAATCATTTAAAGATTGTTACTATATTACTTTATATATATATATATATATATATATATATATATATTTTTGCAATTTTATATATATTCAATTAATATCTGATAAAATTATAAATTTACAGGATCACCCTGGCGTGTGGGCATTATGCCAGCCCCGAAAATGTCAGTGATTGGGGATTCCATAAGATTGGTCCCTGCTGGTAGTCCAGCACTTTTTGAACTCTCTGCTCTTGGCTTTAATAGTAATGAAATTGATGTACAAATTATAAGTACGTATCTAAAATTAATTATATTTACAGATTTGATATTATATTTATTAATTACTTCTTATAATAAATATATAATAATTATTTCTAGCACCTTCTAAGAGACATGTACCAGCAAAAATTGATGAAGAGTCAGGAAGGCCAGGAGAATTTCGCGTTGAATTTACTCCAGTAGAAGTAGGCAGTCATCTTGTAGAAGTAACCATCGCTGGACAAAAGCTACCGGCAGGACCATTGGTTGCTAAGGTGTACAACAGCAGTTTGATACAAGTTACAGATGTACCCAGTGCTGTTGTTGGGCATGCCTGTCAATTTAGAGGTAACTAAAGATAATGAATTATGGAAGAAAAAATATAATATATGCCAATCTATGTCCTTTGTTAATTTTATAGTTGATGCTAGTGCGGCTGGTGAAGGACAACTTGAAATTTCTATCAATGAAGGAGAAGTACCCAATCATGTTCAAGTAGTAGGGGGAGGACGTTGCCTTGTTTCTTTTACACCAGAAATTGCTAAATCACATTACATTGATATAAAATTTAATGGAGAAGCAGTGAAAGGATGTCCTTTTATTTGTAATGTATCTGATACCAGTAGAGTAACTTTAAGTTTAAATCACCTGGAATTAATTCCAGTAGATCAACCTGCTAGTTTTCATATGGGGGTTGATGGTAGTGGCAGTGCAGAGCTCGCAGTTTCTGTAAGAGGTCAGTATGAATATCATATTATAAATTTCCCAGTACTATTTTATGTGATGCTAGGAAAGCGTATTCTTTTTAGGACCAAATAGTGAATTGCCTGTGAAAGTAACTGGGGATATAAAAAGTGGTTTTACTGCAGAATTTATTCCAAGAGACGTCGGTGTTCATTCGATTAGTGTTGAATATAACGGTCATCCTGTAAATGGCACACCATTTTTAGCTAAAGCATTTAATGCAGATAAAGTATTAATTGGCCCAGTAGCTAGGGGTAGCGTTGGTCAACCTACACATTTCACTGGTATGTAGAAAAGATATTTAAAAATTACTTCTGTTCAATTTTCGATTTTTTGTTACAATCCTTTACAAAATATTTATTGCTTTGACAGTTGATGCAAGTCAAGCCGGTGAAGGAAATTTAGAAATTACGATATCAGCTCGCAGTCAGAACATACCTACTCAAGTCACCCCACAGGGAAATGCTCGGTTTTCAGTTAGCTTCATACCATTCGAGGCGTGCGAACACATAATTAATATAGCCTTCAATAAACGAACAGTACCAGGCTGCCCGATTGTAACTCGGGTAGGTGGTGATAGTCATGTAACTGTGAGTGGGCAGGCATTAAGCAGTGCTGGACTAGGACGACAAAGTTATCTTACCGTTAGTAACGTTGCCGGTAGCTTAGAAGATTTAGAAGTTAACGTTGAAGGTATGTCTATCTCCCTCTCTCATTGTCATCGACATTGACTTTTCCTACTGTAATTGTATATTAATACGTGTATCCTGCATGTATATCTTTCAGTTCAAAGTTGTATCTTTACTGTTATCACACAAATGTCACAATTTTCACAGCAACATCATACCCTACGATATTCTTTTATTGTTCCAATTCAGTATTATAAGATTTTTGCAAATGTTGCACAGTGGTTTGCCGACAACCAAAAGTATATATATATATATATATATATAAGCACCTTCCATGTTGTATTTATCACTTTCATAATAAATATTTGACTGTTTGTTACATTTGTTAGTAATATTCATGTAATGAATATCTTGTCTGTTAATTACGGTAGAAACTTGCACGAAGTTCTGCCTCTGTGTTGTCTATCTTGTTAATCTCTAGCTTGAGAGCAATTCTCTCTCTGTTGCAGGTCGGCCAGCTTTCAGACTACGACATTACTAGACTTCTCAAACACAACTAATCTCATTTTTATTTTAATAATGGATTATATGAAATAACTGGTGGTGGGTTTTTTATTTAACGTATACCCTAAAAATATTGTATTGAGATAGTTCATTATGTCGTCTCCATGTTCTTTTACCACTAGTTACCAATTTAGAATATTATAGTGGCGTCGGTTTTACCTTAATATTCGATTGTTAAAGCAGTGACTAACACTTCCCAATTTTACTGTTAACTACTAAATCAAAGTAAGCGTGACAGCCATTTTCGTGGTGCTATATATATGTTGTTAATTTTATCTTTATCATAGACTTTGAATGTGAAACCTGTATTGCTTTAGCCAATGTGCCAACATGATCATTTATTTGAGTAGTACTTAGCTATTAAGTATAATATCAACAATGCAAAAATCGATCTCTAATCTATTTCTTAAATTTTCATACATTTTGCTTGAGTTACTTGTTTTATATAACTTTGCAGCATCTAATATAAACTAACTATCAATTTGAATTCAATTACCGGACGATACAAGCAAACTAATATCTTATTAAATTTATACTTAAAATACTCCAATGATTAGTTCTTTCATAATAACATGTCTGTATATATATATACATATATCGCTTTCTTTAGACAATGCTTATCATAATTAAATACATAATTAACATCAGAAAAGAACTTGATAAACTCGCATAAACGCTCCACTGTTCACTTTTGGTATCCATGTGATCCACCCTAGTAGTTGGCTGACTAAATTGTATTAAACAACTAACCGGCGGACTTGATAGGACCCAATGGACAGGCTGTACCCGCTCAAGTCACTGACAACAAAGATACAACGTGCAGCGTAGCATTTACGCCAAGAGTAGTCGGAGAACATAGAATTTCAGTAAGCCATCGGAATGTTCCCGTGATTGGTAGTCCATTTAGCTGCAAAGTGTATGACGTGACTGCTATCAAAGTGAAGGATTCTAAACATGGTGTTATTGGAATGCCTGTAACTTTCTTAGGTATTGTTGCTATAGTTAATAGTATATTGAAATCTATTATATATTACATATATCGAGAATTATTTGTTGATTTTCTTCTTTCTCTTTTTAGTTGAAACTAGTCAGGCAGGTCCAGGAAACCTGGAAGTGACGGTAAACGGTGGCCGCGTACCTACATCTGCTCAAGCTCAAGGTCCTCACACGTATGCAATATCGTTCACACCTCGGGAACCAATTGTACATACTGTGGATTTAAGGTTTAATGGAGAGGATGTACCTGGCAGTCCCTTTAGTTGCCAGGTATAATAATTATTTTATTTTCTTGCTCTTGTAATATTATTACGTATTTCTATTTATTATAGTTGTTTATTAAAAATAATTAACTTCTTTGAAATGTCAGGTGAGCGACACGGCGAAAGTAATAATAACTGAAGGACTTGAAAAAGTGTCTGTGAATCGTTTAACAACGTTTACAATAGAGGCAGATTCCTCATTAGGAACTCCTACTGTAGAAGTTCTCTCACCAACTAGAGAAAGTCTACCAATTCATGTCAAGCAAAGTGGCCATGGGTGTTATACTGCAGGATTCACACCTAAAGATGTTGGTATGTGAATGAATATGAAACGATGGTAATAGAAAGGATATCTAAAAGAAAGTACATAAAATTTATAGGTGATCATAGCGTTGAGGTAAAAATAAATGGATTGCATGTGGAAGGTAGTCCATTCTTAGTAAAAGCTTACAATGCCGATAAAGTAAAAGTAACAGATATAAATAGTGGTGTTGTTGGTAAACCGGTCTTCTTTAGCAGTAAGTGTAATATTTTCTTATTTCACTTCATATATTTCATACATTAATTATATTTATACACGCATGTTTAATTTTAGTCAATGCTAGTCAAGCTGGTGCTGGCAATCTTGAAATTATTGTTGCTGTGAATGGTAAGAATGTGCCAAATTACGTGCAAAGCGAAGGAAATGCAAAGTTCAGAGTTAATTTCAAACCACAAGAAGCCGCTGTACACAGTCTTAGTGTTCGCTTTAATGGAGAACCTGTCCCAGGTATATATAATGAATCTAAATACATAACAGTTATGTATTAGATGCCTCAGACTCAAATTTAATGTTTTATGTTTAGGCTCACCATTCAGCTGTAAAGTAGTTGGTGCAGGCCAAGCCATAATTACAGGTCACAATTTAAAAATGGGAGCTGTAAAGCAATTAATTTCCTTTATTATAGATCCACAAGCTCCTTCAACAAATTGTGACGTTATTGTAACACCACCATCAAACATATCACTTCCTATTACAATAGAACCTATAGATGGAAAATATAATATCAGCTTTGTGCCCATGGAAGTGGGCAGGCATAATATTAGCATATTAGTGGACAATGAACATGTGAAAGGTTCTCCATTTGCTTGCAATGTTTATGATGTTACAAAGGTAATCTATTTAAAGTGTCACAAAATATCGTTTACTTGGACGAGTTATCTCACTAAAAATTCATGCAGGTACACGTATCAGGTCTTTCTGAAGCATTATTAGGTCAAGCAACGACATTCACTGTTGATGCAGCAGAAGCTGGTGAGGGGACATTGGAATTAGTAGTGAGCACGGACAATAACACAGTTAAGGCCGAAGTAGTTGCTTGTGCTCGTGGATTATACGATGTAACATTCGTTCCACAAACTACTAGTACTCATTATGTCAATATTAGTTTCAATGATGATAATGTACCAGGTTAATAAACCTTTTTCTTTTCATCGGATTTTAACTAATGTTCATTACTATTCATTACTATTCATTACATTAATATTCATTAATATTCATTAAAAGATTAGTAATTTTATATGTCGTCCAATAGGGAGTCCGTTCAAATGTCCAGTGATTAGTACAATGTTAGATGGACCATCTATGATTCGTGTTGGGAATACAGCATATATGGACTTAGAAATGCCAGGATTAGAGGGGCCTGTATCTGCAGAGGTTACAGGTAAACTTATGTTTCATATATCAATATTGTTATATAATGCATCCTGTAACATTATAATTCAACTGCGCGTCCTGATATAGGCCCCGATGGTATAATTATTCCGTGCACATTGACGAAATTATCATCCAATTTATATCGAGTAGAAATTCGTACGCGACAAGTCGGTACCTACAGCGTAATATTCAGCGACGGTCACAAGATAATTAGTTCTCAGACACTTCAAGCTTTCGATCCTGGAAAAGTAACAATTAAGGAAGTGTCAGATGTAGTTTGTCATCGACCAGGAACCATAATAGGTATAACGTGTAAAATATAATTTTATATTAAAATAGATATAAATTATTTCTATTCTAAATAATTCTTTAAAATTCTCTAGTTGTTGCACCAAAAGAAGCCGGACCCGGAAAGTTGACCGTAAATGTGCGCGCCGCTGGAGCTGATGTCGATAGCGTAGTTAGAGAAGGAGAAAATGGCCAATACGATATAATGTTTCATCCTACGCGAGCAGCTCCTCATAAAATCCACATAAAATATAACGAAGTTCATATATTGGGTACAGTATTTATTGTCTATTTTTATAGTTATCTGTTAATATTTCAGTTCATTTACATTATCCATTGTGTGATTTTTTGTTAGGAAGCCCATTGGATGTGACAGTTCGTGGTCCTACTGGAGGAAGAGAAGTAACTGCGACAGGATTAGGATTATACCAATCATGTGTTGGCAAAGTGACCTCATTTACTATCGAAACTTTAGGAAGTCCTGGGAAAGAATTTGATGTAGTAATTAGTGGACCGCAAGGTAACGCAGTTCCAGTTCGATGTTATCAGCATCGAGATGGAAATTTACTCGCCGAGTTTACTACAAATACTGTCGGTATGTAATTTAAAAGTGCAAGTAATAATACTAGCAATATTATTATACCTAATAGTTGAAATATTCTCATTTTATCAGGGACGTATAAGATTGATGTCTTACAAGGCACAAAGCCAGTTTTAGGTTCACCTTTTTTCTGCCAAGCTTTCGATATTTCCAAAGTGAAACTGCAAGAACTGGGACCAATGATAGTATCTGTACATGACCACATCGCCTTTAAAAGTATAATAATAAAATTATAAATACATGCATATACTTATTGTTTTGCAAAATAAAATAACATTTTTATTATAATTGTAATCATAAACTGTTATAGTAATAAAAACAGATGCTGGAATGGCGGATTTGGATGTAGTAGCGACAAGTCCACTGGGCCAAGAACTTCCGTTACAAGTTACTCCGCTCAACGATGGTGCAGAGATGGTTGAATTTTCTCCTAGCGTACCTGGTACATACATGATTAATATCACATATGGTAAGATTAATATACATACACTTTAAGCATACGCTAAAATGTTTAACTAATGTAAAAAGTACTTTAGAGAGATAAAGAAAATTATATTCTTTTATTCAGGTGGGTGTCCTATACCAGACAGCCCATTAATATGTACAGTTGATGCAGCTGGACAAGCTCGTGCAAAAGGAGAAGGTTTATTAAGCGGTCATGCCGACAAAACAGCACATTTTATTGTTACTGGCACCAGAAGCCCTCCAGCAGTTCAGGTACTTAGCAAGAAGTGTAATATTTCATTTGACTCACATTCTACATGGATATTATCATATTTCACAATTTTATTCCTTTTTTGACCGTGTTTTATTACAATCTGCTACTATCCTTCTTTAGGTAGATGGCCCGGATAGCGTTTCGAAAGCGATAATTGAAGCTGGAGCTAATCCGGGTACCTGGAATGTGTCCTATGTCCCAACTGAAGTTGGGGTATTTGACATTCGAGTTGTTTCTGCTGGTCAACAACTCCCAGGATCTCCCTGGCATCCAAAAATCATAGATACACGGAATCTACGAGTAATTGGTAAATAACGATAATCTTTATTATTGTTGCTATTATAAAAATAATAAATTGATTTTTATAAATATTTTCTTTATTTTCCTAAGGTGGCTGGCCGGCTGTATGCGATGATGTTGGGCGATTAAAGTTACATTCATCAAATAAAATTAGTTTCGACACTGCTGAAGCTGGACCTGGTGAACTTACTGGAAAAATAGGAGATCATATGTTGTCTTTTGAAATGACTTCAAATAATAGACTGAAACTCATTCCGCCAGAATTAAATGGCGGGGAACATCGTTTAGAAATATTATTTAACGGAATACCATTCCCAGGGGCTCCAAAATTAGCAATTGTTCAAGACGTAGAGGTATTTAACTGTTCGGGATTATGTTTATGCTATTATAACTATAGCAAATTGGTATTACTCTCGTATTTTTAGCCGCCTATACAGGACACAAGTCGAGTTTTGCTAAGGGGTAGAGGTTTAACATCAGCAAAGTGCGGAGAGGAAGTTAGTTTCACGATAGATGGTTCTCAAGCTGGCACAGGCACACCAAAAGTTCAGTTATTTTCACCAACTAGCGAACTTAATGTAATGTTACAACATTTAGGTAATTATATCTTTCATTTTTTATAACTATGATTTTTTTGCATTACGTCATAATTTGTTGCTTAAATTATGTTTCTACGTATAGGTGACAGCGTTTATCGAGCAAGTTACATACCATTAACGCCTGATCCTCTTTTAATGACTGTGTCTTGGAATGGGAGACAGCTGAAAGGATGCCCTTTACAAATAAATGTAACGAGTGCAGCTGACGCGTCTCGAGTTATTTGTTCCGGAGATGGATTGAAACATGGTATAGTCGGTCAGGAAATAAGAAGTTTTATTGATACAAGACGTGCTGGGCCTGGTATGTATTATACTTCGTTATTTTTGTTATTTAATTGTGTGGATTAAAACTAAATATATTTTTATATTTAGGCGAATTAACGGCTCATTGCGTTGGTCCTCATAAAGTTGCTTATTGCGAATTGTACGATCACGGTGATGCAACGTTTACATTGAACGTAAAACCTCAAGAAGCTGGACGTCATGCATTAACCATTAAATATGCCGGAGAACACGTCCCTGGTTCACCTTTCACGTTACGCGTTTCCGGTGCTCCAGATGCTTCAAAGGTATCGTAGGATCTACATTTTGATACGGAATGTTCTTATTTCGATTTGAAATGATGCCCATGAACGAGAAAGATGAGTGGCGAAAAATGTTTTTAATAATAGGTTCGAGTTTACGGGCCAGGTATAGAACACGGAGTATTAGCAACATTTCAGTCACGTTTTATTTGCGACACCCGTGGAGCCGGCGCCGGTCAACTAACGGTGAGGGTTCGTGGTCCTAAAGGAGCGTTTAGAGTGGAAATGCAGAGAGAGACTCAGAAGGATCGAATAATCTTATGTCGGTACGATCCAACGGAACCAGGTGATTATAGAGTCGAAGTTCGTTGGGCAGGCGTCCTTGTACCTGGATCTCCATTTCCCGTTAAAATCGTCGACACTCAAGACGAACTGCTAATGTTGACGCAGGTAATCAGAATGATGAAAATATTCAAAACAAAAAAGATATCCAAACTATCATTTTTCCCATTGGTTTTAGAGTGGAGATAATTATTCAACAGGACACCATACTATTGCCTCATGGCGTGGATCACAAGCTATATTATAAATACATTGCGTATAAAGTTGTTATTATTTTATATGGACTAATAATATATTTTCATAATATATAACAATTCTGTAACTTATCTAAAATATATGCAGTAAAACAAATATTTTGACAACCGCCTTATTATATACAGTTTGTTGTTTACATAAGAATACGGACGATCAAAACGTGCACGGAACAAAAGTAAAAAGTGGTAAAAGATAACTGCCAGCCTATTTATTAGAATGCTGTACATTTTATAAACAAGTGTACATTATGGCCTTTTTTTCTTTTCTAATTTGCTAAGTTCTCTGAACACTTGTTTCTTCAATTCTTTCTGCCGTTTAAGTTTTCGTGCTTCGACGGCAGCAATTTGAGCTTGGTGTCCCTCGATTCTTCGTTTAGTTGCTTCTTTAAGTTGTTTTTGTTTATAAGCGTAATTGGTCTTAATCATTTTCATCAGCTTCGCAATGTTAGCTTCATTTGGTTCACGTATTACTGCTACTCTGCCTTTCTTGAAGTTTGGCTTGTGTTTCGATATTGGCATTAATTTTGGTTTGTCTTTGTACGGGAGCTCTTTCTGTAAACTTCGAGGAATAGACAAAGGTTTGAACACTTTTATCATTCTCTCGATAGGCGTATACATAGAATCTTTGTTAGCTGGCGCGCGTATGTTCTTTTCTCTCTTTAATTGTCCAGTTGTTTTCATTCCTTGCCATTGATTCTTTTCTTCGACAGGTAACAAGAGCGATGTAACAGGATTATAAAATTTTGGAACGTCAATCTTATACCAAGTTCGACAGAAAACAATATCGCTCAAAAGTATTTTGTCTTCGAACGTCGCACGGAAGCATCCCTCTGGCTTTGATACAGCTTTCTTTATTTGACCACGTATACCGGATACGGTTTTTATTCTAGCACCCTCAAATTTAGCAACTTCGAGTGCCGAATTAAACATATCTTTTATAAAAGCTGTTTTCTTATAAATTTTCATCGGAATACCAGTAAGTTTCAATTTTTTCATGATCTGTGTGCTTTTGTCCATCTCTACGATAGAACCTGTTGCCGCTATTCTAAAACCTGGTACCCTAGTGGCAACATCCTGAACTGCCAGGACTCCTGTACTTTGCGGTGTAACAGGACCCCAAAAATGTGCCATACAGGCAATATGTTCTGGGGTATATTTTAACATTCTATTTTTCAAGTTGTCTTCTAATTTTGAGAAAACTGGTAACGTCTGAAATCGACGCCAACCTACAGAAAGTATTAATGGATCTTTGCTCTTTAGGATCTTCGGATACCATCGATGTTTTTTTATTCTTGTTTGCACGTATCCTATATTCTCTTCGCCATGTAACAATCCTCCAATAATTAATGGATATGTAGGATCCAAATTAGTAATCAGTTCGCACGGCACAGTTTCAATTTCGACACGCACGTACATACCTGGGCGATAACCTTCCAATTGTACCCTTATGCTGTCGTCTAATCCCTCGAATTCCGATTTGTTTAAATTCGCTTGTTTTTCAACTTCGAGTTTCAATTCGTCGTAATATGTTTTAGATTCGCCGTTATCATACTCTAAATCAAATTGCTCCTTCAATTTTTTCTTCTTTTCCAAGAGCTTTTCCCTTTCCTCCATTTCATTAGTTATGGACTCTTTTCTACTTTCTGTTTCGTGCTTCTCCCCAGTTTCCATATCTTCGAAATCACCGTACAATTCTTCGTCATTTATATCATCTAACTTTAAGAGTTCTTCCGCATCTTCCGATTCTTTCCATTTTCCGGTTACGAAACGATTTACTACAAGTATTTTATTTTCTTCGTTCAACCAATCCCGTTGGGTTTCCGGAAAAAATATACATTCTTCTTGATTTTGCAACTCTTTTTCTTGTACTTTTTGTTTCTGTTGTTCTTGAATGACACGGAAGATACCACCTATTTCGTCATTTTCGAGCTCGATTTTCTCCACTTTCTCATCCTCTTTCGTGCCGTTCCTATCGAATACTCCGTAAACGACTTTCATGAGATTTTTGTTAGTTCGCTGACGTTTTTCGAATCCTTGTCTGGCTTGTTCGACTAAGTTTGATTTCCATTTTAATTCATCTTCAACTTCTTCGTCGCCCTCGATCTCATCAACTTCTTCTTCCCTCTTCCTCTTCTTCATATTATTAGCTTCGACATTTTCTTCTTCTTCTTCTTCTTCTTCGTCGGAAGTTTCACGAAAATCAGTTTCCTCTTCCGAGTCATCCATTTCTAATCCACCTCGTGAATCTTCATCGCTTAATTCGTCAAAACTTTCGCTCTCGCTATTTATTCTCTCGCCTGTTTTACTTGAATTTAAATTTAATTGGTCGAGCACTTCCTTAATCTTATTTTTTACAAAGATATCCGATTCCTTGCTCAGAGAACGATAAACATCTATGTCATTCGATATATTTGAAATTCTACCTTCTGTCAAATTCGGGGAGTTTTGTTTCGTAATAGATTCGTCGTTGTCTTCCAGATTTGAATTATCTGACGAACTTTTCCTCTTTTTAACATTCTCTGGTTTATGGGTTTTACTTTTTCTCTTAAGGCCTTTCTTTTTATACGTTTCTTTCTCACCGTCATTATCTGTCTGGGAACATTCAGCCTTTGCTTTCACTTCATCTACTTCCGGAATATCGTTCTCACTTTCTTCCTCTTGATCGCTGTTTAACTGATCATCTGCGATATCTTCCTGATCGCTATCATCAGATACATCGGAGACATTCTCCAGTGATTGAGAATCAGAGAATAAAACCTTTCTTCTGATCCTGCCATTATCGATTATAGTTTCTCCCTTATAACTGCCAAAATCTTCATTTACATCCTGTGCTTTTATTGGAGCAGCATCGCTAAATAACTGTAGCTCGCTGTACTGTAACTTTTGATCTAATGTTTCCTGCGTGTCCATTAAAGCTCCAACCAAACCTGTGTCTTCTTCTTCTTGATGGGAATGACTACCACCCAATTCAACATAAACAGCATCCTTGTCATATACTATACCACCAACACCGGAAAAAGGTGCATAAATTAATCGTTCCTTTTCTACTAATGCGCGTTTCTTTAACTCTTCTGGCAAAGGACATGGATCTGGCAAAAAACTAATATCTTTGATCTTTAGATCGCCACAACCCGGAATATGTACGGATGCCTCTTTATTTAATGGAATTCCTCTCACATACCTGTCAATATTAACAAAAAATTAATATTAAAAACTAAGAGAAATATAAAATTTACATATATATATATGTATATATATATATATATAATCCTTTACATACCCATATAAACTTATTGTCCTATCAACTTTTGGATTTTGCCTAATTAGTTCCGGAGATGTTAAATCTTCCACTCTATCAGCTAGAATATAAGGATGCGTGGTACGCCAAGTCAATGGTCTAAATTTCATGACAGAAATAAATCTTGCTAAATTTTTTATTTCTGTACGTAAATATTCTCCATGAATTAATCCAGATAGATAAAATAATTTTGCTCCGGCATAGACTTCTGTCCAAAATCTTTGTTTCAACGTCTTTTTGATTTTCTTTAACTGTTTTGCATTTTTTATTAAATCTAAGTGAGTTAAAACACCCATAATTCTAGGCATACCGTGAACTTGGCAGATGTTTAGAAATTCAAATATTTCCATCTCAAAGCCAAAAGACGCGTCTACCAAGAGCAACACTAGGTCTGCTACTTTAGCGATGTCTATCATACTATTTATATCATTGTTACATTCCATAAAGGTAATTCTTCTTTTCTTCCCAGAAACTACAGTAACGGGGCCAACTATATTGGTTAACGGTTGTCTCACGTAACTCTTAATGAGACATTGAACAACTAAAGATTTGCCAACCTTCGGAGGGCCAACAATAGCAACTAAAATCGGAGGAGGTTCGAGCGGAGTTCTATCAACCAGTGGTATGTGCTGTTTTTTTGTTTCTATATCCTGTTTCCGTCTAAATTGTCTTTCCGCCTTAATCGCAGAATTAAATGTAAATGCCTTTGGGTTTTTCTGTTTATCCGTAAGTTCTTGAACATGGCTTTTCTTTCTTTTCTTTTTTTCTGCTTTACGACCGGCATTACGCTCTCTATGAATTTTATGAGTGATTACGTTCTCCGTTTCACCTGACATTTTCAATTTCTTTAGAAAACTTGCTATTCGCTGATTGGTATATATTGGCGCATATTTCACTGTAACATTAAGGTTATATTATATCCACGATATATTTTATACACGTATTTCTGCATATAGAGACGATATAATAATTGAAATAATTTCGATATTTCAGCGATGAGCAGGTATTATAATTTGCAATACAATATTTAGAATACAAGAAACGTCACAACTTATAACTGTTTATCACGTGTTGTCTGTGAGGGCAGACTGTCGTTTGAGCGATCGTTGCTAGAAGAAGGTTATGTTATGAAAGCTATAATTTATGGGAAATCGAATTATATGAGATAGTACGAGAAAATACATTTTCAAGTTAGAAATTAATAAAGAATTCGATATAACGATCAAAGGGATTTATCACGAATGAAAAATATTTATTCTTGTACTTTTCGGTTAATATTTCATATTTTCACCGCTAGATGATCCTAGTTATTCTAACTATGTACACTGATTATTTATTCTTATGTACGTAACATCAGAGATAACATTAAATTTTGTTTGTATCTCGTACAATGTTCGAAAAATACTACGTTGATCGAGGATGTAAAGAGTTGTTTGAAACAAAAACGGGGGGAGTTAACGCGTTAGTACAATATGTACCATTAGCACGGCCGCTACATTTTCCCCTGGGATCAAGCGATAGTAGACTTCGATTGAAAAGTCATCGATCAAAGGTATCTTAATTCATACAATAGCCGGTGATGTTGTAAAATTTGGACGCATGATCGATCGTTCCATAGCATGGTGGCAAGGAGCTAGTTAACCGAACGCAATGTCGTTCTATTCTATGAAAGTAGAAACGAATAAAATGAAATTTCGAAGATAGACGTGCAGTGACATATTGGAAAAGAAGGAACGTGGTTCCGCGGTTGTTCCAGTCCGCCGAATCGGCACGTGACAGCTGTCACCTTTGAAAATCACGGCTAAAAAAATTGTTTAATATATGAGCGCGGATCCGCGACGATTTACACTTGTTTTCAATTGAGACGCCCCGAACCGCGGCGAATTGCTACGACGATTGGGGTGACTTTCAAATGGGAGTATAATTTTAGGGTGTGAGCATTCCCATTCGACTTTGTAAATGTATATATTCATTTAAGTGCGATGAGTTTCTGGCCACCCCCACTCTCGAGAATATACAACGTCCATTTTCTGCTCGCAGCCCAACGATTTCAACGGATATGGGAACTAACTGAATCAGAATTACACCGAAGACACTAGAAACTGATCGCCGAACGACTTTTCGCTTTTCCCCGGATTTGTGTTTGACACTATGGGCTCGTAATTCGAGTTGGACAGCGGTTAATCGGGAAGTCGATTAATTGGCGAAGGGCAGGCAGCAACGATGTGCCCATGGCACATATGGCATGGGACGAGACGTTCCATGACTCGTCCGATTTTCAGACGTTCGATTGGAAACGTGAAAAATGTTTCGCTATCGTTCGAATTGGCCAAAAACTGCTCGGAGAGGAAGGAGAGAGGCGAGGAAAGGTAAGGATCGAATTGCTCGTATTTGCAGATACGTAAAATTGCGACCAAACTCGTGAAACGTGTGTACTTCCATGTACTTCCATGTACATAGAATCCGAGGTATGACACGATACAAAAGAAGAGTTCGATGGTGGAGAAAGATCGCGAGGACAAACAAGGGTAGAACGTACGGTTCATAGAATCGCAGGGGCTGATATTTATCATTCTATTCCGATCGTCGTAATACTATCGCCGATAAATTCTCACGGATGCGTGGAGATACCGTAACGCGATCGCCGATAAATTCATATTTCCGATTGATCGGAGAAGCTGCGCCAACAAATCGTAAAGCAATCGAGCACACGATCATTTAGATACGCGGACTGGCATATGCGCGCGCTCGCGTTGCTTCGGACTCGAGCGTTCCGAACAATATCAACCAATTATCGGACGATTGTGTCGCGGTGCCAACTGTCAACGTCGATGGTCAACCGGTCGATCGGGGGAGGGTGTGACCACCGGTCACGATCGATGTACGCGGTCCATCACCCTTCGGTCCATCGTCCGATCGAATTCCGAACCTTTGTTTTCGCAAGGAAGATCGCGTCGGACAAGTGTCGAACGCTACTAATTTTATGCGTGTTTGCTTTACACCGAACATTCGTTGTTTGTGCAAGAGATGGGCAAGCCATCGGACAAATCGACTGGACGCTTTCGCGCGTACTCGTCGGTCCGGCCGGAATTATGAATATAAATATTTGTAGGCCGAAACGAGCAAAGCTCCTCCTGTAAAATTATCCCTACTGGTTTCGCTCGTCGTGGATAGAGGAGTGAATGGAAGCGTGGATAGAAGCGTGGATAGAATCGTGAAAAGATCATGCGGCAAACTCTTCGAATCGGACAGCGTAAGTCGAAGAAGGAGCGACCGCCGAGTTACTGGCGCGGTGCCCCCGTTCGGTGCAACACGAGCGTACACGAGCGACAAGATTCGCGACACGCGACTTCACGTGCACGGGTCGCGTGCAGCCCGGAAGCGACGGTGAAATACCTTGTTTCGATTTCGACAGCCTTCTCCTGTCCACAGAGCGACTATTCACAGAGCGGAATATCGCGCTAGAACTCTACCAGAGTATCGATCGAGCTTTTCGATCGCGAACCAACCGCGACGACGGTCTTTCGAATTATTTCGCGTACGAAGCCGAATTGCCGAAAATTCGGATAGTCGGATCTCGCTAGCCGAGGAAGGCAAAGAGTAGCCGGCGGATCGGCAGCGGTCGTTCGGCTTCGATAAAAAGTCAACGACGCGACGCACGATTAGTCGGCTTGGTTCCCATAGAGCCACCGATAATCGTACGAGCGCGTGCCGCGTGCGATTGCTGCGTGAGAACGCTCTATCGCGATCGCACCCTCCCTCGTAGCCGGCCACCCTTCGTAGCACGGTGAGCGAGCGTTCGCGAGTCCTGGCAACCGTGGGAGTCGCGTCGAGAGATAGCTCGACCAGCAAAGCGATTTCACGCTAATTGAAGGACCGATCCGCGAGATCCAGTTTTCTCCGATAGATCCGACCGCTTTCCTCTTCCTTGTCCGATACGGTAAGCGTCAGTACGCTCGTCGATGTACGCAACGCCAACGTGCAACGAGTGGCGCCACGTTCGCAGATTTTGCAAAAATCTCGCACAAACGCGAACAAGAGGGTAGAGGCGGCGTGCGACCAGTTAAGCGCCACGAGCGTTCCCACGAAAATCGCCCTGTCTGATCGCCGCTTTACTCCCCCTTGGTCTCTCGCTCTCTTTCTTCCCCCAGTCGTAAACCCCTGTGCTTCTAAAGAGAGCGCAGAGGTTGAGAGAGAGAGAGAGAGAGAGAGGGAGAGTGAGAGAGAGGAGAGGGGTTTTCACCTTGCGATCGAGAAGCGAAACATAGAAGTTGCCCCCTCCGCACCAAGGAGGCGCGGCACACCTAGTCCCCACCAATAGGGCCAGGGACGAAACGGGGCACGCGGTCGTGTGCCGTCCCCAAGTCCGCCCGCACATGACAAACGTCGTCCGCCACGCGACCAGTGCACACGCCTGCGAGTGCGTCGCGTTTCGCACCATCGTCTAATATATCGCGAGACTACTTGGCGCGCGTACACGCGACCGCGAACCTCCTCTGGAAGCCGCGACACGTGGACACCATCGACTTCCGGCCAACGCTGCGCGGAAGAACGATCGCATCTTGCGACGGCCGGCTTCGTCTTCCTCTTGTCTTTGCGGTGCAACGTAGTGGCGAAGAGTGACAGCGACGATCGCTTTCGTCGCACGCTTACGAACCCCAACGAACGTACGACGCGATAGCTTACGATGAATCAGTGACGATCTGTTTTCGATCTGTGCGCGATTTCGGCTGCGAAGAGAGCGTCGCCGATCGATTCGGTGGAATATAGCGGTTCGAGAGCGAGATAATTCGCGAGGAAAGAAAAAGAAATGTGGAGGGTCGTGGTGGCGCGATCGGACGAAAACAGCACGTTGCTGTCATCGGAAATCGGGTCCGGCCCGGTTGGTCCGGTCGGCCCGGTCGGTCCCAATCACATCACCGGTCTTCCCGGTCCGCCTTCCACTCATCACCATCACCACTGGGGCTATCCACCGCCGCCACATCCCTCTTATCAGCCGCAGCATTCTGACGCACCGCGCCATCATCATGATCCGCGTCCACCTCACGACCTCAGGCATCCGGCCACGACTACCACCAGCACCGCCGATCTCAGACACGAGATGCACAGATCGGATCCGAGGCATCCTTCCGCCGCGTCAGAGATGCAGCAACGACACCAGCCACCGGAATTGCACAGACCCGAGATGGTGAGACATCACCAGGATTTGTCGGGAATGAGGCCGGACATGAGTAGCGAAATTAGATCTAGTCACGAGTTCCCCGATCTTAAGATCGACGTCGTGGACATAAGGAGTCAGGAGAACGGGCAGCAGCAACAGCAGCAGCAGCAACAACAGCAACAACAACAACAACAACAACAAACGTCGCAACAGAGAAACTTGAAAAGAACTATGAGCGATTCCGATTGCGACGACGTGTTCTCCGAGGAGAGCGGCAAAGAACCGTAAGTTTCGATGCCGATTTCGATCCCGCGTCCGATCCGAGTGTTTCATATCCGATCGACCACGTACGTCCAGATGTTTTCGAACGACGCGCTAATTAAAATCTCATTGTCTTGCGAGAGAGGGTGACCGTTGGAAAGAGCAACCCCCGGATCGGCCGTGAGGTTAACAATGAATTCGATAGTACCGGATCGGTTGGTCTCAGCGGTGTTGGTCTAGTCGGTCGCATAGGTTGTGCACTTACGCTTTTCACCGATTAATTAGTCGTTTCGATCGTTGTTGATTCTCTTATTTGTTCGATACAGTTGTAATTCGCCGGGAGGCGATTCCTGTCAGCACGCGTCGCGAAAGCGAAGAAGAGGAATGATAGAGAAGAAACGCCGCGACAGAATAAACGCGTCGCTTGGCGAGCTGCGGAGATTAGTGCCGGCAGCAGCGAGAGATCCTCACAGCGGCAAATTAGAGAAAGCGGAGATCTTGCAGCTCACCGTTGAACATTTGCGATCGCTTCGAAACAAAGGTAAGCCTTCTCGACGACGGCCATCCGCGTTGCACGCCGGTTAACCCCTTCCCGTGCTTTGACGAGTCTCACTCGCGACGAAGATCTTGGCCCAAACATAAATATCACGAGCCAGGTTCGCGGACAGAAAGTCGAGGGCCAAACACAAACGTCGTACCGTCTACCGCTTGGGCCCAGTTTTTTCTTTTTTTTTATTTATTTATTTATTCTATTTTAAAATTGTACAATTTGTCCAGTAGAACATTTGATAAAATATTTTATCTTAGAGAATAAAATATAGCATGTGGATGGTTACCCCCAGCGGGGTTCCATCGTCGTGTTTATTAGGTTATATCCATTGGGCCCAGTTTCGTCGAGCCAAGTGGCACGGTAAGGGGTTAAATACCAGCCGCTGCTCGCTCGTTTGTCTCCGAAGGACGAGCGGTTAAAGAAAATATGGAAACGTCAGAATCTTCCGAGTACATCGAACGATCCGATAAAGCGAAGATCTATCAGCGATAGACACGTAAATAAATTCGGTAGATTCGCTCGTATTATATGCGCAGAGAGGCACAGAATTATAAAACTTATCGCGTACGTTTTAATCGATACCGACTTCCGGAAACACTTTCGCAGAGCGATTCTTGTTCCGATCGCTGCCAAACAATCGCGTGTATCTCGTTTCTCGAGACGGAACAAACGCAGAAAGAAACGAACGACGACACGCGCACGCGCATCGATGCGCAAGACGGGCGTAGACAGAGAAACAAAAGCGCCGCGATATCGTGGCGCCGGTGGTGAAGCGACAGGCTGAAAATCACGCGTTATCGCGACACCGGCGTGCGACGCGTTAAGAACGTTCGAGTGAGTCGAGCGAAACGACCAAACGAGCAACGTTCTCTCGTAAATCGGTACGAAGCGATACCTTTTTCCTACCGAAAGACACCTGTTGACCGTGCGGCGTGCCACGTATCGTGGTAATCGCGTGTGACTCGAAACTGTGCAACCGAAAAGCCATCTGTCGTCCGTGCGTTAAGATGGTGAAAACACGAGTCGCGTTCATTTACGGGATCTTGTGCACGACCGAGAGCGAGCCTGTTAGTTGGCATCTAAACGACGCTCGTGTTTCACGATCCAAACGACAGAAGGACGCTGGAAAATGACGGCGTTCGTTCGTATAGAGGATCTCGGTGTCGGCGCTGATGCAGCGGACAAAGAAAAAGAGAAGAAAGACGCGAGATCGAACGGTATTCCGGCGATTTGAAAGGGAAGCGCGTGGTCGCGTCGGTGAACGAGATATCCTTGGAGAGAAGCAGGTGGCAGGGAGGAGCTGCAGCCGAATCGGAGATCCTGTGGGAAGCACAGGAAGTCAACGACTCTTCCGAAGTGGTGTTCCCACGATTGGTGGCGAGTTAGGTAGTAGTGGGGTGTCCCGCGTGGCACCCTTCGTCAAGGAGGCACCGCCGAGTTGCTCACGGTCGGGGCAGATGTCGAACCCTGTGGGAAACCGACTCCCGTTTTATATCTGCGCGCGCGCGCGCGCGCTCGTCCACACACGTACGCGTAGTTTTCGCCCTTGCCTTCTCGCCTACCTATCGGATAGCGATTCCCGTCGCTATCGATCGACGATCGTGCGCTCTCTCTCTCTCTCTCTCTCTTTTTCTTTCTTTTTTTCCAGACGCTCTGAACGCGATTTCTCGCGATTTTTCCAAACGCGAACCGATGTATCGCGTATTTTATTTGTCTTTGCATAACCGGCGCCGCTTCCGAAACACGCGACGCTCTCGACGAGAGGAAGAACCTCTTGTTCTTGTTCGGGCAACGGAAAGAAAAAGAAAAGAAAAAGAAAAGAAACGCGGAAGAAATCAGCGTACCGTCGTGAAACCGTAGTCCCGATTTTCGCAGCCTGCGCGTACCGGCTCGTATGACGCGCATCTGTCAGGATCTACGGGGGTCTAAACGGTTCCCACGCTACCTGTCCCGTTTCTCCTGTACGTAGTACGCGTACCATATCCTTCCGGCTGCCATATCCTTTCGCGTAGATCAAAAATACGCGCCGATTCAAATCAAAATCGATACCGCTGTACGCGTACTTGACATCGTCTTGTAATTTTACAGGTCCGGAAGGATACGACAGTACGAAGCTAGCGATGGATTACCACGCGGTCGGCTGGGGCGAATGCGCGGCCGAAGTTGGTCGCTACTTGGTCACGATGGAAGGCCTCGACGAGAGGGATCCTTTGAGGTTACGATTGCTCTCCCATCTGCAAAGTTTTCACCGCGATCATCCTCCGTCCGCGGTGCCCTCGTCCGTTCCCCCGGTGACAAGTTTGACGTCGTCCTCGACGAGCGGCAGCTACGAGCCGGCGGCGAGCTCGGTTCCCCCTGGAATGCCGCCTGGAACGGGTACTATGCCACCTCTCCTGGGTGGTACCGCGCTCGGATGGGGCCAGTATCCCGGCCAGTATCCCCAGCAGCAACACGGCAAACCTTATAGACCGTGGGGTGCCGAACTGGCCTACTGAAACGCGGCCTATCCTTAGACGAGTTTCGCGACTTCCTGCATCTTATCATCATCTCGTCTCATTTTCGAACGAACGTAGTTCGTCCCCTGGCGTTTACGCGTTTCGGTTCTTCCTCCCAATTCATCTCAGGGAATCCTCTTTTTCTAAGTTACGACACGGTACGGTACTTTACGTACGATAGTCATGCGAGTACCTAATAATCATCTAAACAGATGTTATCTATTTATTCGATTCGTCTCGATTCGCGATGCCGATCGAGCGACGACGTTGTACAATTTGTATATAGATATAATCGCGATTATTGTAAATAACGAAACGCGATCGAAATCGCTCGCTCCTATTTCTATTTTTTACTCCTTTATATTTCACGTTCCTCTTGTAACAAACATAGTCTTCTGCTCGTTTGTATAACAATCAAGTCGAAAATGTATCGATCGAACAAGTGCCATTAAACGTATCGCGCTGCGTACGTCCTATGGAAGGAAACGCTCAAAGATGTTTGCAATAAAACGACGATAACGAAACATACCGTAACGTATATTTATTTACTTATATATACACACGTACGTTATATCCGACTTCTCGTTTCTGCTGCAACGTTTCCCGCCGATCGAGTAAAACTCACGAAACCATCGAAACGTACGAGCCTTCTCGTCGCAAGTATTTATCTCTTTTACCAGCTCACTCTCTCCTCGCCTCTATCCCCGCTCCTTATCCTCTATCATCCCGGGTTTTCCCCGGAACAGGATTCGCGCTATGCCCGCTGACGCATCGTGCTCGTAACGACAAAGTCCGCCAACTATTCTTATGCAAAGATTCGTTTTGCAGCTTGCCGAGGCCAACTATTGGTCGCAACGAGAAACAAAGTAAGCGTCCGTAGTAGGGTTCCGCTCGAATAGCGGCGTACGAACCAGTTTTGCGACTCGTTAAACCTTCCATAGAGAATACCTTCGCAAAACGGGAAATTCGCGCAGCTCGTTACGATCGATGAGAATAATTAGCCGCTGCTGCTTCTTTTTTTTTTCTCCCCTTTTTCTTTTTTACGAATATTCAAAATCCACGGGGAGTAGCCAAGCTAATTGCGAAACAGGAAGAATAGTGCGTGGGCACGTGGCTATTGTTCGATGCCGAGCCGCCGAATTACCGTCGCCTCTCTTTACCCTTCGTGCTCCTCCCTTTTTTCCGGAAACCTTCCAAACGTTACCATGAAACGCTGGTTGTTAGCCGTACATACCTATTTCGTCGCTCGTGCGTTCAAGAAACTCGCTCGATCGTCAGTGTCCGCCGGTGTCGATCGATCGTCAAACGTACCTCCTCTACCTTCGCCTATACACAAGTACAAGTACCGATGTACCTCTTTGATCGCAATCGTACACGCGTTACGCTGTACTTGCATATGGATACGAGTTACGTGTTTCGCGTTATCGCGAACGAACGGTAGCTTCGATCGAAGCTTCAACGACAAGGGTCATAAAAACGTCGAATAATCGTCGACAAAACTATTTTATTTACGATATATTCGCATGCATTAAAAAGTCACAGCCTCGTCGGACATACTTACAATAAGATATCGCCACTCGTTCATTATCGTGTATCATCGTATCTATGTACATTCGCGCATATCCTATAACTATGTACATATAGATTCACGTAGTTTCACACATCTGTACATATATCTATACATGTAAATACGATACAAGTAAGTACACGACGCGTACAAACGTTATACCTAAAACTATGGTCGCGCGAGAACCAACGTTCCACATTGTCCTAACATAAATCGTACGACGTGGTAATTTGAAAAGAATACTGCGAGTAAAATACAAGAGCGGCCTCGACTCCCGCGCGCTTCTTCCGGAAGCTTGAACCTAAGCTTACGACCAATGGAACGTGTAACCAGCACTCTGTCGTACTTACGCAAGGAGTGCAATTTTCAGGACTAATTTGTACCATAAAACAACAAAAATATCTCTGTGAGCATATCGCGTGAGCAAAATATCGTATCCCTAGAAATAATACTTTCGATAACGAAAATGTTTAAATCGCGCGTCATCGTGCATTTCAGGTAGATAATTTGCATATATCGAAGCATCGATATTTTCTTACGTCTAAGAAACGACGTATTTTTCTCCTTCCTCTTTTCTCGCTTCGATTATCGACTCTGTCGACTGTCAACGATTAAATGCGATCATCCAATCGAGTCGATGCGAGATCGAAGTAACGAGTAAGCGCTCGTGAGAAAAATCCGACTCGATCGACTCGACCAACCATCAACGTGGTATCTACCAACGCGTCGCTCTTCGGAAGACCGATGTAAATACATAATTAGACTATTCTTTCTTTCTTTCTCCGTGTTTATACGTTGTAAACGTTATAAAGAAAAATATATCTAATAGGCTCGATTTCACCCGATATTACATCCTTCGCTCTTAAGAAGTATATATATATATAGCTACTATTTTAGACGGTTCGTTGCATTGTCAAAAAAAATACGTTTGTACGTAGGTAACGTATATATCCTCTTTGATAGAACGTAGGATTCGGCGTGGTCCAATTTTCGTTGAAATTCGGTTCGAAAGATAATCGAGCGTACAGCCATCTTATAAAGCGAACCGCAAAGGATATCCAAATGCCCGCCAATATTTATGTTTTTCTTTTTTCTTTTATCCTCTCGACTCTTCCATGTTCCCATCCCGTTCGTCGATATCCTGGCTACGTTAGTACGCTCGAGGCGACGACAGCGACGACGAGATTTAGATTCGTCTCGCCAACGAAGAGAAAGATGGAAGTAACCGTATGGATCGAATACTCGTGGCAACCGTAACGTCGCGTGCGTTAGTAGATCATCATTTCGTTCTCTATGTTCTCGTTTCGCTGATTCTCCTCGTATTCGTCGCAGAAGCAACACATCGAGCCACCGTCCTCGGAATTGTCGGCAACGTACGTCGTGAACGTGTCGATGCTCTTCGTATCCAGAGATGGTAAAGACCACGAAAGAGACTCTGTCTCCAACTCCGGCATGGCCGAGTGCCAAGAGGTTAAGTTTTGTGACTTTTTCACCTTGCGGCTTCTCGTTGACAATTTCTTGATGGCCTGCAAATCGAAACAGCGGTATACGATATAGTCTCCACCACCCTTTACCTTTGCTCTCTATTAGTTTTAGTCCGATTGATCCGAATTAATCGGCGAACGAACGAAACATCATCGTCGAACTCTATCGACAACTCGCTTCAAGCGATTAAACATTTTGAACCGACTATATAGCAGCAATAGGTTAGGTCGTAGATACACGTAGTACATGCACCTTACAGGCAAAGCATATGTTCGTGCGAGTTGGGTTGTAGTTAAACGAATCAATGTCGAGCAAGGCTGAAATCGCGCCGACGAAAATTACACAGCCCTGCGTCGTATGAAAAATGTCCTATATAGAATTGATTCAAGGTTTAGTCGGACGAGTGTAAAGAAATCTTGTAATGTATACGGGAAACGAGGAAAGGGTCGCTTCGTTGCGGCGATTAGACGAAATTAAACTAAAATCAAAATAGCGACATCGACCCGGTGACTAGGTTAACGATGCGAAACGCGAGAAATCAGGTCGGCCGATGCGACAGAAACGTGCGTGTATACGTGCGTGCGTGCAACACAGTCGAAAGGGATAATTGTCATCGCCTTACCCTAAGGAGTCTGCGACCAGATTTGCTCAGCAATTTTCGTAACATGTCCGATATCCGAATTTCCTTTCGATTGTCAGGAAAATTGAACGTAGCAGCGACTGTAAGATTGATTTTTGACCGATACGAACTCTCACCCTGCGAACGAATCAGTTCGATGCGCACGCTTCAGCGTCGCGCGACCAAATACCGCTCCGAGCCACTAGACGGTCCTATTTATCACCTCGGCTGGCCCGATCTTATCGTACCACGCTGTACGAACCTCCCTATCCCCACTCAAACACTCACTGTGTACTACTTCCGAGTGGAATCGCGTTTCTACGTTATTGTACAAAGAGCGAACTTCATGAACGAATGGAGGAAGGGTAATCGAGTAGTATGTACGTACTTCGCTGCTTACCTCTTCCTTTTTTCTCAAACGTAAGCCAATCCTCTCATCGGTTATATTTGAAAAGCACTTTTCCCTACTTTATCTTCTATCGCTTCTTCTTTTCCTTCCCATTCGAAACGCTGTGTATCGAAATACTAAAACGGAAGTGGAACGAGTATCCATACTCGCGACGTACTCGCTGATCCATAGAGGATACGAGGGCGAAAGATCGAATCGAATTAAAGCGCGATCGATTTGACATTTGCAATCGTATCGATAGCGAATGTATCATTCTTTCGTCGCGTTTACGATCGCGATGATACAAACGCGATACGTATCGATCCATGTTCGAAGATGATGGATACCGGCGAAGCTGGGAGAACAAAGGAAAAGGGAAGAGAAAAGAAAGAGAAGAAGAGGAGTGCTCATTGAAAAGTTGGAGGGTGGTAGAGGCGCGTGGCGCGATCGCGGGTACGCATGCGTGTACGCAAAGCTAGACGCAATACATAGTAGACATGCACGTGCGCGTAACGCGTGTGAGCGAAGCTGTTCTCACGCGGCGACACGCGGCCACCATCTCCCCAATGCGCGTCGCCACGTGCCACCTCGATGCACCCACGGAAAACTCATAATTGTCATAACATTCGAGCTGTGCTCGCTCGAAGGAACGCCAATACCGGCTACTCGATCTACGAAAGTAAGTACTCTTCTCTGTAAAATCCCTCTACACGTTCGTCGGAATAAATGGCTACACACTTCCTTTATGTTTCCGGCCACGATTTTATAACACCGCGATCGTTTCGTACGCGATGCTCGCCGCGACCGTTCGTCGCCTTCAATGTCGCATCTTCGAGAAATCATTTTCGTCCTTCGTAAGGACGAATTAAACGATCCTAAAGTAGCGTCGTGCGGACGACGTCACAATGCACCATTCCAATTGTATCGATGACGTCAAACGAGACTACTTGCATCTTGAATTGTCCTGAAATTAGTTCACTATCCTGTATGTGTACCATACCATACGTACATAAATATATGTAGGAAACATGTACGAAATTCGATATAAGTAACAACGTGATAAAATAAAAGAGAAAAAGATGCTTGACGCAAAGATGCGTGACGCATCCTCGTATCCCCTTTGCCTTGTCAGTTTTTAATCTTCGTATATTCGAACAAGCAAAGTAACCAAATCATCATGGCACGTGCCAAATATTTCCGACAGCGGTATCTAACCACCCGCTTTTTTCGCCCCAGTTAAACGTAATACTTTGAACGTGGTTCGGTGACTCGACAAGCTATATACGTACTTAATCGGTCAAAGCATATCAGTATTCTTAAAAAAAAAAAAAAAAAAGGGAAAATCGAATTTTCGGAAAAGAAACGGCAGTTCAACGAAGAAAGGAGCGTGAAAGGGAAGAAAGAGAAAAAGGAGGGTATCGATGAAATAAAAAAAAGCGTAATCATTTTTAAAGGAAACAATCGCCGATATCGATAGAGTAACGAGCGACGCGTGCCGTGTCACGTGTCCCCCGATGCTCGCTCAAACATTATACACGACATGGCGTGCGCAAAATAAGTCTCACCTAATTGCGACGGCTGTTCCATTAGAGATTAAACTTCAAACGAGACTCGGTCAGATTCGTTCGGTTAATTAAGACGGCTCTCCCAAGTATAACACCGTCTTTGTATTCCCTTCCTTTCGTTCGGGGAGAGAAAACCGACGATATCGTATATCCAACGATTACCGCCCTACCTTCTGCCTTTCCGAAAATCATCAATACGGTACCATTGTCGTTCGATCGCGTTATAATCGATCGAACAAAATTTCCTCGAGAAGTTGCACAAACAAACGTGCCTCTCTGACAATAGGAAAGAGCAAGGATAGGAAGGACAATAGGGAAATCTGTTTATTCGTTCAACGAGGGTCAAAAGTCGCAGTATCGAGGTTATTTAACTACTTTTACTAACCTCGATGTGTTACGTAAATCCGAGAGAAACATTCTTAATCTGCTACTCTTCTTTTCGCTATGTCACGTATTGCTCGAGTTTCATTACGTCAAATTCACTTGTCACAAATATTTATAGAATTGCGATTTTCGTCACGCGTTGATCCGTAATAAACCGAAAACAGAAATAACCGCTAACATCCGAGCGAATCATTTTCAGCGTGATAACAAACGATATTTCTTTCAACGACAAGTCAGCGAAACAACGATAAACTATCTATCATACTTGTCGATACGAAGAGGAATAGAAAGTCTGTATACCTGTGGAAAGGTAGAAGCGAACTTATGTACACCTGTACTGGTAACGTAGATGCGTACAAAGTCCAACTGTATAGCGGACGCGTGGATAAAGGAAAAACGGAAAAAAAGGAAAAAGAGAAGCGTTGATCTTTTGGGACATGGAGTGTCCGTTCCGTGGGAAACGTCGCAATTCGATCCTCACACGCCTTGCTTTGCATTGATTTAGACGCTCAAATATCGATTGACCAATGCTAAAATACCAGCTCAAATTACATAAACAACCAAATATACATCTACATTCTATTCGATCTTATTTATAAATACTTTTTACATTCTGCGTACAGAGATTCAATGGAGAAGAACGATCACTTTAATTAGGGCATAAAATGTAAGTAACGTTCTAATAAGAAATAAATCGAACCGGTTCCTTCCTTTAAGCATAACGAAAATATATTTCTTTATATTCTGTGGTATGAGTTAGGTTAAATGTAACAGCGTCGATGTATCGCGTCATGTACAACAAAGGTTCAAGGGACTAGAAGAGGTTTGTGCAGCGTGTCCGCGTCGTATGGTATATTTCTCTTGTTTCCAGGTAACAACATTGGCACTGTTTTAACGCGAAGCTCATAGGGAAAGAAATCATGACAAAAATTGTAAAAATCGTTTCGAGTATGAATAATATCAAGCCGTGCCATTTCTTTCATTAACGCGTACAATTCAGCTCTATAATTCGAGTACGATTTACGTTTGGCGATCAACGTTGTTACACTCGACAACTGATGTATAAATTTTTCAGAAACCACTCTAGTTTCCAACTTGAATCTCGGTTCCATACACTTCCACAAATATTTATAAAGACGATCGGTAATCCAGTGTTGAGGACGGGGAAGCCGAGGGGCTCTGTACGCTCGCCCGTTCACCAAGAAAGCTTTATGGACTTGTTTCATAGGACGTTGATTCTGCAATGTCGACTTCGTACTTTTCTCAATTTCCTTTATTTTTCCTTCCCGCGAAAGCAACTTCTTTTGAACTTCTTGCTTGTTCCTATCCATCTTCATACGAGCTATTTCTCGTTCCTTCACCCTCTCTAATTCTCGTTTTATTCCATCTACTTTCTCTTTATCCCAAAGCATTTGCGATGTCGGCAATGTTTTATCCGACATCAAAAAGTGCCTGATACTTGTCTGGCCTTTTGGCTCGTGGCTATGTGTGTTTGTAAACGTTTTGACCATCGTTGAATGCCGCGAAAGAGACGAAATTGCTTTTTTGGAAGGAGAAGAAGACGGCAATCGAGAATGATGTAGTGCTTCAGAGACCTTTGATGATTTCAATGAATGTTCTGCTATTCCATCGGCTGTTGCATTTCCTCGTATTTTAATAGTACTTTCTTGATCTTCAAATACAGTTTCAAATAAATTCTTCTTTACATTCTTATTATGATTTGTTAACAGCTTTGATTTCCATTTTAATATTTTATGGTGTACGTCACTGTTATTGCTTTCGTTAGCGCTATTATGTACAGGCAAAGTACCACCTTCGAGTATTGTACTCTGTGCTTTTGGTATCGCAAAATGTATAGAATCATCCTCAAAATTTAATTCGAACCGATTCGACCCTGTTTCACTGGAAACTGATGTTTCGGTTACTGCAGGAACCAAGTACTTTGTTGTCATTTGTAACTCATTATTTTTATTCTTTGAAATATTAGACTTTAATTTTAAAATATCAACAGTCCTTTGACTGTTATTCAAACTATATCCTTGTGTCTTATTTAATTGTTCAACGTCAACAACTGTTTCACTATTTGACGCAGAATTACTCTTAGAACTTTTTCCTCCGGTTCTCTGCATAACTTTCAACTTAGTTGTCGCAGAATCATCTAGATCATTTGAAAAAAAATTATCTTTGCTTTCTGTTACCTTAGAATGCAAAGAATAATTTACTTTTGCATTTTTAGATTCTTCGGATTCCAGGATCGGTACGTTATTAGTCTCATGTATAGTTCCTGACTTACTTCTTACAGAATCGTTTAATAGATTCGAAAAAATATTATCTTTGCTTTCTTTTGCCTTTGAACGCAAATGGTGTTTGCTTTTTACAATTTCAGGTTCTCCTTCAGATTCCGACGTTACTACATTATTATTTTTCTGTATAACTTCTGACGTAGTTGTCATAGAATCGTCTAAAACATTCAAAAAAATATTATCTCTGCTTTGTTTTGCCTTTGAACGCAGAGGATATCTCTTTTTTGCAATTTTCGATTCTTCCTCGGATTCCGACGTTATTATATTATTACTTTTGTTTTTAACGTCNCGACCTGGTTGTTACAGAATCGTTTAAAACGTTCAAAAAGATATTATCCTTGCTTTTTCTTGCCTTTGAACGCAAATGATGTTTGCTCTTTGCAATTTTATGTTCTTCTTCAGATTCCGACATCAATACATTATTAGCTGAATCTAATAAAATGTCATAATTAATAAAAAGTAGTTTTGTAACATATACCTCATAGATCAAAGGAACATACTTTTTTCTACGATATCTTTGTTTACTTTGGGAGAATTTGGAATACTTGAAACATCTAATATTTTCCACCATTCACCCGTAACCTGGCTTGTTTCTATTTGTGAATTAGAATCTAAATGACGACTAGTTTGATTTAAAATTTTCGAATCAGTTGATAGTTGCGCTAACGAGGTGTCTTCCAACTTTTTCCACCAGTATGGGTATTCTGAAATATAAACATTATAGTATGTGTACTGTTTTATAATATAAATACCTAACCTAGACAAAGTTGTCAAACGAATACATACCATCACCAAAAATATCCGTATCGGAATTTAAAATAGCAGAACTGTATCTAGACCGACGTTTGTTTAAACTTTTTCGTTTAGCCATTTTCAATAATATTTTAAATATTTGACATTTTTATGGAAACTATAATTTTCGTGTTATAATAACACTTAAAGTTCTATGATTCTTATTTATATCTTTCTTCTTATAAAGCTATTGATATCTGATAACTAAAAGTATAGTCCAAATAGCAAAATAAAACGATTAACCGTTCTAAATATAAGTTAGCACATTACATATATTTGATACAATTAGTACGAAACTACGAACGCACATTTCTGTATACGTGTATACGTTTCTTCCTCACATAGAATGTGCGCTCTGTTGCTCGCGCATGTTTCTACCGCCAAAATCACCGAAACAAAAAATATGCGTGTGGTTCGGCCGTTTGACCGCTAAAGACAACTCGTAGAGCGTACTTTTTGCTGAACTTTTTCCATGCTCATCAGCGATAGCCCTATTCATCTCTGATTATAATAAATCCGCTAAATATAATGAACAATAAAATATATGCAAATAAAATCAAAATGTAACATATGATGTTATTTTACGCTTTATTATTATATTTTGTTGTTATTGATAAGCATAGTCATACATAATCATAGAAGTATAAGTATATCATACATATAAGATTATTAAATCAATCGCATTCAGAGTTACTAATTTCGGAGCATAAACAGAAAGTTTGTGTAAATTATGCTCTTGAACATGTAAAATTATAAAACTTTCACATACAAAGTCTAAAGTTTATATACGCTTAATACAAACGTGAAATATGTATGTGAAGGTCACATGGTAATTCGCATTTTAAAATGATATTAACATAATGGAAATTTTCATAAATACTAATATCAGAAAGCTTATTTATAATACATCATAGATAAATGAAATAGGTACTTTTGTGTGATCAGCCTTAGATAAAAATCTCTTACTTTACTACATATTCATTTAGCTTTCGTAGATGAACGAGATCTAAGATTTTTTTTGGTCGCTTGGTCAACTTCTGGCAAATCGTCATCCTCGGACATGGCAGATTTTTTTCCTAAACAAAAATCAATTTTGTACTTAAAATTGATGCTTTCAGTGTACATTAACGATACGAAAACTCCTCAAGTCTTGTTTACCTTCTTTTTTCCTTGGCTTTTGTTTTGATTTCACTGTTGCTTGTATAGGAACTATATTTTCACGGGCACGCTTAAGCTGCCTCGAAATAAATACATAAGAAAGGTACGTTTGGAAGATAATGATATAGGTCAAAGCTGTAAGTCTTATGACTGGAATATTAAAATTTCCGGTTGCGAAATTGAATACACTTTCAATTTGGCCTAAACCATACAGAAACACTAACGTTGCAATAGTCAACGTTGCAGCGCGCACGAAAACATACATCGAGTTAGCAACGAGGAATGCCACTAAAACAAAATAATTGTCGAATATTACGAAAGAAGTAATTTTATATAAAACAGTATACCTAATGAAATTATACCCACTTTTCGTCACCTTTTCTTTTTTACCAACAAAATGTACAAGCCTAGCTCCATGAAGCATAGCATCTCCTATGTAATGTGAAACTAATAGTAAGATTCCTACTTGCTGGAAACTGTATAAAATAAGAAAGTATTAGAAAATAATATAACTAATATCGTATACTACATAGAAAAATATGTATGTCATACTTAAAGATATAAGCTGCAACAGTGGAAAAGAATCCAATAGTTGCTTGTACAACTCGAGGAGGTATATCTTCCTTCTTTACTCTTTGAAAATATAATTCAGGGTAACAATGTAACCAATAAGCAAGTTGGCAAATAAAGAACAATTTTGAGGAAAAAGACATTGGCACAGGGTATTCCTTCCACAGTGAACTTATGTTCAATAACAAGTCCTCTCTAAAGGAATCATAAATTTATATTACATTTAATTATATAAAAAATTACTATGTTTATATTTGATATAACAGACCTGATAATTATGTCTATACCCCATATAACAGACAGTATATAAAATAAAACAAGTTGACTGGATTCATTAAATTTAGCAAGTTTTACTTTACTAAGATGTAGACGTTTCGAGACTTTCTGAAAAAAGAAAATATAAACGTTAGTAACGGTTTTATTGAAAATATTTAGAATAAAGAAAATACAAATTAATGCATCTTACATCAAAAATATAATCTTGAAATACGGCGTGCATTACAATTGTTATCAAGAGAGAGAAAAATACAGCACATGCATCTTTCCAACCGGTAGTATATTTCATTGGCATAGTCGGATCTTCAATATCTGAAGTTATATTGTGATGAATAGCAATAAATGTATATGCCCATGGTGATGTTGCCTAAAAAATAATTTATAACTTATAGTAGTGTACAAGTAAGCGAACATTGTGTTAATCAAAAATATTATGTTAATATAACTTCACTTAAGCTCGATTTGTTACATATATTCGTATTGGTTAACAAATAATGGCAATGACAAATAACATATGGTCATCGAACTAACGATAATTGAAACTAATATCAAGTATAAATTGTACTTCGAACATAAAGTGAAATACATAAAAGTAAGGAAAATAATCGCTAGCGAACTTTCAAAAATATGTATGAGTCGAATAAAAATATCATTGAAATTGAGGAAACTGAATACTGACCTGCACCATTAAACCTGTTACGAAGATCATAGCCACACAAGAAACAATATCTCCATGATTTTGGATAACGAATTCATGACTGAATATAGGAGGATTTTTATTTGAATTTTTGCGACCTTTTACTGCAACCATTATTTTCCGCGATTAAAAGCACCGTTCTTGCGACCACACGCGTCAACGACTTATTGAAAGTACCGTCAAATAATTCAACGTGTACTCAATTATACCAGTAACCTATATACATATACTATAGACAACAACGCGACACACGTCGCACTGGGAAAGCAATAGATTACAGCATGCGACCAACATCGAACAATGTGGCGCTTTCTGTCTTTACTTGTTGGCACCACGTAACTCAGGAAAATTTTGAAATATATAACTCGGTCAATATATTATACGGTATGCATGTATTTCTCATATTCTTGCGACATTAATTGAAAAATTAATTTTTTCTGACGTATAATGAAAATTATCTCAGTTAACAATATTTTATGCATTATTATACGGATGTTCTATTGTTTGTAAGTGCGATGATCCGTCTGATCCAAGGATCGAAAATAACACAGTTATATACGTATTTCTAAAACTTCTATGAA
The DNA here is from genome assembly GCA_014825925.1 of Bombus breviceps. Taxonomy (NCBI): domain Eukaryota; kingdom Metazoa; phylum Arthropoda; class Insecta; order Hymenoptera; family Apidae; genus Bombus; species Bombus breviceps. Next base: position 2,202,854 of record CM026188.1, on the reverse strand, counting down.
AAAAATATTATTGACTAATAATGAAGAGATAATCAAAAATTATTTATAAACAATATCCAATTTCCTTGTACATAGTAAATTATTCACATGTGTATCAAATTGACGAATATAACAATAATATTAAATCATACGATAGGAAACATTATAAGATACACTTTATTAATAGTATTAGGTACATTTTTAGTGGTCACAATATTCTTATACATATTCCTATGCATTTATTGTTAAAACTATGCAATCACCACAAATATTTCGCGACACTTTAAATATTTATCTATAAATAAATATGTTAATAGTTATGTGACGGTAAAGGGAAAATATATATTTAACAATTCAATATTGAAACAAAATATTTTCTAGATTTCATATATATTATGCCAGAGATAAACTGTAAAATTCATTGATCAACAATGAGTCGAAAATATACCTCTGTAATCGTAAAAATAATACTCTTCCAACGTTATATTTTCATTATATTATTAGTTAATCATAGTGGTATGATATTAACGTTTGTGTATTTGTACATTATATGTTTGTATCAGCATGCTTTAGCAGTGGAACAATAATCTGTCTGCTCTGATGCACTTAAATGAACACATATGATATACGATCAAAATTCGGAATTTATACTTAAAGTTATATAAAATACATCTTGTGTCTGTGTGTGTTGTAACAGTTCTATTTTCATACACAAAAGCGGATCGATGTACTTATTTACACATGCTTTATAATATATTACTTTTGTTTATCCTTATAAATTTTTACAATTTCCTTTATATTCGATACTTTTTTGATCATCCGCTCTTGTATTGATAACTATTCCAATTTGAAGTGCAGATCCTCCATTGATTAGGCCATAATAAGTTTATATCTTTAACAATCATACATAATATGCGAAGGCAATGTAAAGAGGATATCTTCGAGAATCATTATAACCCTTTGAGAGTGTTATCTTCACAGATACAGTTTCGTTTATATTGAATAATATTTTTTCTTTCATATGCTTGTCAACAACATCTATTGTCTCAGTATTTTGCTAAATCATTTGCATTTACAACAACAATTTAAAATAAACAACATGCATAATCCTCCCTAAAATATACACGTAACTTTACTGTATTAAACTAGTTTAGGATTCAGTGACAAATATAAATTAGATTAAATATAAATGTTATGTTCGTGAGACGTTGTTCTGTATCTCAAATAAAAATATTTCATATCCTGATCCGATTGTTGTTGACTTAGATGAACGTGTTTACATTTTAAAAATGGTAGTCAGAAATGTAGACGTTCCTTAATATTGCAACATTGTAAATCGAAGCACGACTTGTATTTTATATTAAATGGACGTGTCAGTCAGTTCCTTGAAAATCTTCTTTATGTGTTTCTTAGTTGTATCACCGAACTTTAATTAACCTTGTATCACCTTATCAAGTTTTTAAAAGAGAAATAAATTCAATAAATACCATGATCGTTAACATTAAAAAAATTTACGATTCTAAAATTTTATAGAAATTGTTCTTTCCTACGTCCAAGAAAACAATTTCGGGTTTAATATCCGTACGACTTGTCGAGATGAATACACTTGATAATACACGAGTATAATAATAACACGAATTAAATCTAAATATTCCTGTGGTCACAAGCCTTAAATCTTAGCAAAACCTTTTAACGTTATATGCAACCAGTAAGACTTAGGTCTTTAGTTTGCCCTAAGTATCGCTTGTCGTTGCAAATTATATTTTGAGGTAGACAAGTATATTCTTCAAATAGCTTTTCATAGCTATAGGTAAAGCTAAACCAAATGATAAGTTTTCATTTAAGAAAGATGCCACATTACGTTTAATTTTATATCTTAATAGACCACAAATATAGCCTAAATTTACTCGCGAGATCGTAAAATAGCCATGAAAGCTGTAATTCGATTCTTAGTTCACATTGCAACCAACAGTATTGGAAAGGGTAGAATATAATACCCTCTAAAAGCGTTCCCATACTGATGAATTTCTGTTAAAGCTACAAGAAAAAATTAAGTGTCAACAATTTCATGCATTTTTAAGATTAATACAATTGCAATATAATTATTGTGAGTGGTATCAAGATTTTAAATAGACAATTTAAATAACAAATCTCATGCTAAATGTGTTAAAAATGTTCATAAAATCTAAGACTGGAAGCTATTGTACTCGAATGTCGTATTGAGAGATTAAAATCGTTAATTGTATTAATTTTTATCGTCATATTCGTATAGAATTATATTATCTTGTATATTCCTTGATTATGTTATAATATTTCAACGTTGTTTTACATTACATTAATAGGTACTTATATTTTCAGGTGTATGTATGTGAGTGTACGCGCGCACGCGCGTACCAATGGCAATGACAATAAATACCTGTACATTCGGTACAAGAATGTAATTTTTTATTCTTATCAATGAAAATGCTCGTTACGATGTCTTACTACCTGCTTCATTCTTTTATATTACTAAAATATAGTTTACCTTCATGTTTCAGGTACTATCTTTGTACCTCCTACTTCTTGCTGAATTTTAAGCCGCAATCAAAATATATAAATTCACTATTTTTTAAACAAAATATCAATCTATACTCTTGATTGTGTCAATAATATGCAGTAATTTACTTTTTATTAAGACAATTCACATTAAGGAGATTAATGTTATATTAGAGCGCATTTCGCTATCGAGTAACCCAATCTATAAATGATAGGTATACATATGTGCATGTACACATTGCGATTTCATGCCAATCGCCAAAATAGTTGATCTATACTAAGTCTCATAGAATATTAAATTTTACGATCGTGTATCTGAAGTTCCACCTTTTTTTTTTTCTCTCGCAAATAACAACGGAAAATAATTATTATACCGCCATACAATACTGTTTAACAAAATCTACAATTAACACTGCATATTTATGGAACATTACCTTTCATCACATACACGTAATTTATACAAGAGGATCGTTATCAAGATCCATTTCTTCTACGGTGATATAAAGTCCTTCTTCCTCATATGTAGACTCGTGTTTTGCTAAAACTTTGAGCAATGGCCGCAATTTCATCCACCACTGATAAGTCGGAATGCGGTGTCTGAAAATTTTACGAAACGTAAGTACACATTTTCGATGAAAATCAACTACGACGCATTCCCGTTACTTACTCGAAATCCGTAACTTCAATAAGTTCTGTAAACGGCGTAAATCTATACTGTCTTCGCACAATACCAATCATAACTGCACTATCAGCATCCATCGCCGTTATCTTGCCGCCATCGTTGCTATATTTTTTTAATTGTTCACTAAACCACTCAACTGCCTTAGACCCCATTTTTGTGCCCAAATTGCGATCAAATGGAGTCGGTGAACCACCTTGTTGCATGTGACCTATAAAAAAATTTTGTAACTTGAGATCTATTGTTATTTAAAATATAAGATAGTATCAATTGTTAAACATATACCGATAATGTTCATTCTACAGCTGAATAGACCCTTTCCTTCTTCGCTAAAAAGTCTCTGCATAAAATCTGTATTATAATTCAAGTTAGCATTTTCATTTCTCAAAATAAGACCTCTCTGTACACCTTCAGACATTTTTGCTGCCATTGCAATGACATCTTGATTCAAATCTTTAATATTAAACTTCTCTTCGAAAATATATGCTGCATCAGCACCTCCGGCTAATCCAGCGACCGTAGCTAAATAACCGCAATATCCACCCATAGTTTCAATAATGAATACTCGACGCTTTGTACCTTGCGCCGATTGACGAATTCGATCGCAGATCTAAGAATAACACAGATACACTTGACTAAATGAAATATTATACCAATAGCTTTATTATAAAATAACATATACACAACGTAAAAAGTTCTACCTCTGTAATTTCATTTAAAGCAGTGTCACAACCTAATGAAAACTCGGTTCCTGGAACGTTATTGCTAATAGTCGCCGGAATCATGGCAATAGGAATTCGAAATTCTTCATACTTGTCCCTAGCTTTGAAAAAGGTAAGTCCTGTTTGATAACCCTTTTAGAGAAACAGCAACAATAACACATTATAATAGTAAGCAAAATTCTGAAAGACAGCGTACGAATTTTTTTTTTTTTTTTAACCCTGCAGAGATCGCGGTTATTATATAATAGATTAAATCTGTATATGTATATCATAGGAATATGTTATTTCTGCGAGAAATTTCTATATTTCAAACGTACTAATATTATTCGTGATGAATGTTATTGGATTCTTACGCGTCCATCAATGAGGAATTCTAATTAGCTTATATAATTGTTCCGTTTCTTATCCTTATTACTATGAATGTTTAATATCTATACTAGGTTTAATAATTATTAATAGTATCTGTTTTAATAAAATGAAATTTGTAATAATTTTTATATAAAAATCGGCACCGCAACACGAATTAAAGACATTAACAATAAATACACCGCGATCTATGACGGAATTATTATAACCGAGATCTTCACAGAATTAAAGAACCATTACCTCAAACCCTCCTATGATGAGCAAAGCTTGAATTCCGTATTCTTTAAGTCTCTGAGCAATCTGAGGCAACTGCTCCTCTTTGGGTGGAGCACGTTTAGTTCCTAAGTAAGCACCACCCTGTGCTACCCAACCAGTGACAGAAGGCCAATCCATCAATTTAAATTTTCCAGCCATAAGGCCCATTATTCCGTCGCAAATACCATATACCTAGAAGTTTGTAACATGAGATCTTGCGTTACTATATAAGGTTGTACTCATTTTTAAGACGATACCTTATCACCTCGATATATACAGTTCCGAACGAAAGAACGCACCGCAGCATTCATACCACAAGAAGGTGAACCAATATGCATCACACCTAACGTATAGTGTTGCTGTAATAAAATTTGGCATTAATATTATGAGGGTATTTGATGTTGATTCATGCAGCGTGCACATAAAAAACAAATGCATTCTGCAATTTAACATAACGTTTGATATCAAGATTTTTAGTATGCTTGTGATTTCTTTCATTCTAGCAGAAATACTTGTTACAGGTTATAACAATGTTATATTTGTTTAGTAATAAAAGAAATAAAAGGAATAAAAGAAATAAGAGAAATAAAAGAAAAGAAACAGACAAAAGAGAACAAAAATAACATCAAGATTTAGAAGTTAGTTAACTCACTTGGCCACATAAAGTGAATTGCTAATTTAGAAGGAATAGACGAGACTGTTAGAAAGGCTATTTTATGACGGATTAAAATTTAATATTCAGCAAGAAATATATACACTTATACTTTCTTCTCTCAAAACAGATTTACCTTTTTTAATATCGGGCCATTACTTTCCTGAAGCAGCATTAAATAAAAGATATAATATAGGCTAATCTTCACTTCTTATATATTCTAGATACCAGAACTAAAAACCTTCACATGTTTTTTTGTATGATACATTATGTAAGCTGTCCCGCAGTCGTAGTACAACGGAAAGAAAATAATTCGAAACGAATTTTCATGAACAGCGAACATTCGGTAATGAATATTCGGACTTGATTTTCGAAACGAAACTCCATATGAAAAATCTTTATTCTATACTTTTAAATTATTTGGACACCAGGAATCGTCTCTTTTCCGATCGTACCATGATTTCAGAAACAATCTGTATATTTATTCAACTGATTTCATATTTATTATTTTAATAATCTTATATTCAAAAGTTTGATAGAAGGCTTTAGGTTCATATCAATCTTTATTTTATTATTATTATCTTTATATTCTTTTATGCAAAGTTGCAACATACCTTACTAGGGTCGTGATCTACAGGTGCTTTCAAACGGGTTAACATTTTATATGTATCCAAATTACGAGCAAATCCCCTAAAAATATTTACAAAATGAAATATAATTGAAGTTTTATTTCAGCGTGTAGTATGGATAACATACTTTCCGCGAAGTTGAACAGCAAGATCCCAATTTTTGTCAGCCATAGCTTGTGCTACTGCTTTAGTACGACGAACGCACTCCATAAGAGGTAATCTAACAGCTTGATTACCATCCAGTGTAACAACACATGCTTCAGTGTCTGGTTTCGCTTCCATCAATGCCATTACTGCTTCTGCTCCCATTCGACAACCCTATAAGTTATTACTAAATTAATGTAATACTTTTGTCTTTAATACGTTATTGGAAAAGAACATCACGGTATTGTGTATACTAATATAATAACTAACCAGAACTCTATCAAAAGCTGACGGATTACCACCTCTTTGAACATGACCAAGAACTGTAATCCTTGTGTCTTGTTGCAGTTTGTCTACAACGACTTTACGAACTTTTTCAGCAGTAATTGGTTGGCCGTTTCTATCTATTGCACCTTCTGCCACAATAATAATGTTAAGTCGTTGTCCTGTGAGTCTTTCCTAAAAAATATATTTTAAACTTTTATAATCTTATAAACAATACGTACAGATAAATTGAAAGTTACATAGATAAGTGCAAAGATCGTTTGCAAAGAAAATTTAGTTCAAAAGAAATTAAATTGTAGGCGAAAGTAAAGATAATAATACAGAAATTAAAGACATTAATGTTCCAATTTATCCTCTATAAACATGCCAAACATTTAATTAGTTAATTTTAGAAATAATTAAACGTTACACATGAAACATGGAACTCTCTGAAAGAACATATTGTAACTATAATAGGCTTACCATTACAAGCAAATAAACTTAAACTAAGATTAAAATATCTATAATATTCCTCTTCTTACTCATGAAACAGCATAGCAGCAAACAGCAAACAAGAGCATAAATTTAAAGCAAGGAGTCATTCTGTGATATTACAAGCAATGAGAAAAATAAATAGTTTTATAGAACTGTTTAAAAAATAAAAAAAAAAGATGTGCAGACCTGTAATAGCTTTTTGCACAGCTTGTTTGGCCAATCCTGTTCAGGTGGCCACTCTGGGATGAACACATAATCAGCTTCGGAACATATGGCTGCCACTAGAGCCAGGTAACTGTAATAGTATGTTATAAAAGCCAACTAAAAAGTATTACATTACATATATAACACAGTAACTATAGTATGGTAAAATGGCCAGGTCCAATTTAAACTATTGATAAAAATGTGAAGATAAATAAAGAAAAATGTTACTGGTAAAACATTACAAAAATATAATATTGCAGAAAGTTTAAATTCTTGTTTAGTATTGGTAACAAACTTTTAAAACTGAGACAAATTTATAGTATAAATGACCAAAAACTAATATATTCCTATTCTTCTTGATAACTTAAATATTTTGACAAAGGAGCAGACACACGTTTAATATGAATAAAAATGAACTCAATACAATATAATCTGGCTAATAAATTCAATATTATAGGGAAGCATGATTCATTAAAGACAGTATAATGATTGATCAAGGACGTGCCTGTTGCACAGCTTTGCAAAGTTCCTCAACCCAATCACCTGACGGCGGTACTTCAGGAATAAAGCAATAGCATGCTTCAGAAGATAAACTCGAAGCTAACGTCAGATACCTGAAAGACTTTTATTTTTTCATTATATTCATACTACCTTGAATTGCTTTATTAGAACTTGTCCCTATCCTTACATTAAAAAGTTATTACAAACGAAGTTTTTGGTTCTTTTAATATTCTGCTTAACTATAAGAAGGTGAGAAGGAGTATGTGTAACACTGACAACAGAATTAAGCAATTAAAAATACATGAAAGACAAAAACACAAATTATTGAATTTGTTAAACTACATTAGGGGGGAAATAACACTGTAACGAAAAATTTAGAAAATTCCTAAACAACGTGCCTGCTCCAATTTTCTACATAATTTATCAGGCCAGTCAGCAGGAGGTGGTGATTCCGGGCAGAAAACAAAGTCTGCCTCTGCTGCTAAAGCACCCACAATTGCCAAATACCTATCCAAAAGGTTGTCACATTTGTAAGAAATAATACGAAAACCGATATTCTTCAATTCATAAAATATTGTGATAGAGTATTTTTTAGTGCTGAAATACTAAATTCTTTCGTAATACTAAATAACCAATTATTTTTTTGATTTATTCAAGAAACGAAAATTCTTAGCATTTCACCAATAAAGTATAATGATCAACTTACCCACAATGTCGACCCATAACTTCCATTATGAATGTTCTTTGATGAGAATATGCAGTACTAACAATAGCATCAATACTCTCAATAATACGATGTAATGCTGAATCGGTACCAATAGTCATGTCTGTCCCACAAAAATCATTATCGATAGAACCTACCATACCAGCAATATGTAAATGTTGGTATTTTTCTGCTTGTTCTGAAGTAATTTCACCTAAAGAAACAGCATCTTAGTAAAGTATACATAAAAATATAATATTACAATAAAAATATCGGTTTTTTATTTACCCGCTTCAGCTAATTCTTTTAATAGATCTGACCATTCCTCTTTAAATAAATTTGCACCAGTTAGCGAACCATCACCGCCTATTACAACCAAGTTAGCTATTCCACGAGTTACTAAATTTTTTGCAGCTTTTCTACGACCAGCACGTTCCCTAAAGTCTTTGCAACGAGCAGATCCTATTACTGTACCGCCCTAAAATACATAATTATAATAGTTTGAATGAAGCTGCAATAAAAGCATGACAAACAAAATACATACTTTATGAATGATACAAGAGACAGATGACCAATTAGCTTCTACAATATTATTTCCACCATCCACCATACCCTGATAGCCTTCATTGATGAAAAAAACTTTACAACCTAGGTAAATACCCATTCTGACAACAGCTCTAACTGCTGCATTCATTCCTAATGAATAAGTTTTATTATTAAAATTTAAGTAATAAAATATCAATTAATATGCGTTCTTATTTTATTTCAGTTAATTGATCTTTTACCTTGAGAGTCACCTCCACTAGTAAAGACTGCAAGGCCTTTACCTTTATGACTACCAGGTTTTATGAACCTCTGTGCTGCTATTTCTTCTGCCATCTTAGCTGCAAGATACCAAGTATATCCCTGTAATATAACGTTTTTTGTAACTATTTACTTATCTTTAGATAAAGAATTCACTTTATTCACTTTTATTTAATAATATAGTAACTGTTTATGATAATTTATTTTATAGATAGCTATTAATCAATGTGCTTCTTTCATTATTATTACAAAAACAAAAATGTCTCTTTTTTTCTAATAATCAGATCATGATCTTCCTCATTGTCATAACAGAAATATAGAGGAATATTTAATAGCAAATCAAAATATTTTCTTATAAACACCCATTTCAATTTTGTATCAGTCTAATACAAAAGTACAAGGAATATATGGGAGAAGAATGTGTTATATCTGCCAAGTTTTCAACTCACTTGTAGAGGAATTTTTGGTTCCTTTTGAATATCAAATAATACTGAACTTTTATCAATATTATTTTCTGTAATGCTTGGAACTGAGGCATATGCCGTACAAAAATTAATTTTATTTTTTAAGAAGTTATGTTCTTTGTCATCTGATAAAAGGATTTATATTATTTTTCAAAATTATTATTATTTATGTTTTAATAACAAAATAGATTCTATACTTAATACATATTACTTTGTTTTGGGATTGGAACATGAGAAGAAGTAACTTCTTCCTTTGACTCTTTTGTTGTGCAAACACATATTTCATCATACTTTATGGACATTATATTATACAAGTGAACATACAAGAAATTTAAACAGGCATTAAGAAATAAATTCTTATGCCCTGCATAATATATGTAACCTAAAATAATAAACACTATTTACATTATAAGCCAACTCTATTCTTTGCCATAACATGAACATAGTAGCATCCCATTCATTTTAAGGAACTCATTATAAACATTTATGTAACAATCATTGTTTATGCATGTATGAAATACACTTTTCATATTACATATAAAGTGTAATAGCCTTTTCTGTATGAGCATACATTGCACAAGAATTAACACGCAATGACAAAGTAAATAATAAATATAATATAAAATAACAAGATCGAATTTTCATCGAATAACAACTTATTTCACATAAGACAGTAATTAATCAAGGGCGAAGAATGAAAAGTGTAACGAGTACACGAACAATGTTAAAGAACGTTACAACACGAAACATCTTCAACAGTCTTCGTATTTTAAAATAAGATAGCATGTGTTTAAAGAATCAATGGAATCTAGCACAGCCTCAATCTGTTGTGCATCAAAACATCGGAATAACGATGTTAATATTGAGTATAGGATAGATCATTCGGATTACTTCATTTGCATCTAAGGTAAAATTCATATATAAAAAGAGTGAAACTTTATTTAAAAAATATGTAGATTGATGAGCAGCAAAACAGATAAGTTTATTAAAATATATGAGTAATAGTCTATTGTAATGTGTATACAAGATAACGTCACTTTGTCACTGACAATTGATCATTTAGTTATTTATTATCTATAAAAAGTAATTTTATATGTGTATATGTAAAGAAAATTAAATAATTTTCAACTCACCGAACAAATATATGTCCAGTTACCAATAAAGATTAGAATGTAGACAATTCTTGTCTGATTTTAAAATTTCCTATACTTGTAGACCTACAACGTTCTGATTAAACAGCAGACACCGCTTTCGCGTCTTGAGTCCAACTAAAACTGAAGGTGACCTTTACGTGTGCTTCAGCACGAAGTCTCCCACCAGTAATATTTGCTATCCAGCTCTCGCCCCTCCACTTATGTAAAATTAAATTTAGGAAGTGGCCGTAGATGGTGCTAGTGATACATAGGCAGCCAATACGATATTTTCTTGCCCCTGCATTTATTTTACGAAAACTATTTTAAATTCTGCTTACTAAAAATTTATATAATTTTGCCTGCTTCTATTTTTTGTTGGAAGAAAACTAATTTATATATATTCTGCTATATGCTATATGTAAGGATGGATAAATTCTACAAAAAAAACTTCCTACGTATTCATTATTTTGATCACACATATAAAACAGCAAAACATCTTGACCTAACCTATGGTTTCAATCATCATTTTCACTAAATAGTTATTGACATACGACCTTTCAAAGACAATGTAATTCATTCTAATAATAATCTGAGATAAAATGAACTTTGCACGTCATAAATAACAATATATAAATATGTACTTTTAAGGCTCCTTAACGAATGTTGTTTGACATTTAGTTATTTTTATTTTCAATCGTGTCACTGAAAAGAACAGAAGCTCAAAAATACTATCTATTTGCTTTTGCTTTAATAAATCAAAATTTCATCAACTACTTACAGAAAACTTTTATGGCATTCTTATATATATATATATATATGTACATGTATGTAAATCGATCTATGATCAGATTATTAAGTGACGAATTTTTATCTCTGAAGAAGGAAATCAGTAACAGCGCCGAAAAAAATGATATGTGACAATATCATTATTATTATTATTACAAATTTAAGGTGTAATAAGGTATCCTTATACGACATACAAAAAGAATATCTTTGGATTTTAGCGGTAAATTTCATTTAAATTTCATTTTAATTGATCCACTTGATCAGCTGCAATCGATTTTCAAACAAATTATTTTAGCTGTTCCTACATTTTATCAACAAATCAATTTTTTGTTTTGCTTCTTTCGTAAATTTTATTACCTGCTGTTACTTTAATCCAATTTCGTTGGTTTTTTTTATCTCCAGCAATTATGTAAAGATCTGGATAACAGCCCTATGTGCAAAAAATAGTACGCAACTAAACTAAGTACTTTGCAAGTACTCGTTATATGCACTTCGTTATCTTGCCCTATGACTTCATATTTTTAGTACAGAGCACGATGGAACAAAAAATGTTATGTCGAAATATCGTGAACTACTATTAGACCGATTCGATCTTATGTAATCGGTTGCATTGGAAAAAAGAAAGAAAAAGAAAACCAAGCGATAAAGAAATAAAAAGAATCTAGATATTTTTGGAGAAAATAGAAAGTTCTTTTATCAACTACGTCGATTGTATGTAAAGACTTGTATAATTATTTTGCAGTAGGATTCTTTTCTTGAAAAAAAAAAAAAAAAAATGCACGTATGCAAGTACGTATGCAAAAACAAAAAATTATGACGCGACACAAGAATGTAAGGATCTACATACGGATACTTATTAAAAGCCAACTAAATTACTATATTTTCGTAGTCGAATATACAAACATACATATTTTCGTATAAACTTTGAAAGTTAACAAGATGTACAAAGACATCGCGAACCCATTCAATGGCTAAGTTCTTAATTTCAATATAGGTTACCAAAATGTTGCAACACTGCTTTTTCCTTTATTTCAAGAGGGTTAAATTTAAGTGAGTATTGTTAATACACAATCTGTTTTATTAAAAACCAATCCCCTCCACTTCTAGGCTTTTATTCGCTCGAATCAGTGTTGAAAATGATATCAAACAATTTTCATTTCACATCCAATCGAACCTATTTTTACCTATTTTCTAATCCTCTTCAGTATCTACATAAGATGGATCTCGAATCAATGATACCGAAGATAAATTATGACGAAGCTAGCGAGCATGAAAACGATAATAATAATATTAATTGTAACGAAGAATTCTTACTGTATAGGAACATTGTGCTTACGTTGGCCTAGCCTCCGAAATCAAGTTTTCAAAATCTGTATTTAAAATACTGTTAAGGATGTAAGCGTTATTATGTTTTTGGACTTATTGACTCAATATAGAATATACTGTCCTTCCAGAACTTGATAATACTGGAAAGCAGAACAATCGAGATTATGGCTTTTCTGAGACATTTTATCAGAATTTATTATTTCGTGTAAACGTTTATAATAATTATAATTTACAATTACGATGATCGATGATAAATACAAATAGAACAACATAACTCGGGACGAGGAAACTAGGAAAATGTAGCGGATGAATATTCGAAATTTGCGATGGCTAGCTTTCTCCACGGGGAGACAGAGAGAGAAAGAGAGAGAGAGAGAGAGAGAAAGAGAGAGAGAGAGAGAGAGAGAGAGAGAGAGAGAGAAATTGTACGAATCGAGATATTATATAATTATTAAAGTGAAGGACAATGTTTTACCATTTGTTGTTATAACATAGTGATAAATATTTCGATAATCAAATTACTAATCTAAACTTTTACAATGATCGAGTAAAAAGTAAATAGAAACGAGAAAATGAATAAAGGAAATGAGCGCAGGAAGGATTCAAATAAGAAAATTACAAAAATTGTACATCACCCCTTCGTAACCCGTAAGAGATCTTCGCTCTCTTTATCTACAAAGTAAATTTACGACGATGTAATTAATAAAAAAAAAAAAAAATATATATATATATATGTATATATACATACTCGAAGATGAAAATATTGAAGGAAAAAGATATATAAATCGATTACAACGAATTAATGCTCCTTGTAGTAACAAGGACATAAGGGCAAATGTTGATGGAACGCCGATGGTTTGGGAATTCCAAAAGGGCCAAGGAGAAAGAAAGAGGAATTGAATATTACTAAAGATGCGCTGCGCGAGACCGGTATTAAAGAACAATATATGTATGTAGTTGCCTTCAAAGAATGGTGTCAATTTCCTTTTATAATATCTACCCGAACTCGCTTAACTGGTTCATTTATAGTTGGATTTAAGAAGACTCTCTCGGGAATCATTCTGCATAATTTTATCGTACCATTCTTAGTTCTCAGTCTCTTTTGCATCGGTAACTAATACTTGCGTAAACCGATAGAAAACGCGCATTAAAAAGAATAAAATTATCAATCACGGATTCGATCGGTACTTTTCGAACGAAATCGTAATCTACCGATTAGTATTGATTTGCCACGTTGCTATTCGGAATCGATTTTATGGATACCTCTGCAAAATCGACTCGTTTTCGTACTCCAACTTCGTTCATTCATACTCTATTGTGTGTTCAATGTGACAGAAACATGGACACATTAAAAAGTACAACATATTTGGGGAACGTTTACCCACGCAACACACGCTGTAATACCGATAATCGTTATTTGTTTCCATATGGTAAACATTTACGTATATTATTATATGTTTTGTGTCTGTATATGTAAGTCTACGCCTGTGTGTTTAGGGTAAGCGCGCGTATTTTACATACACTTAAAAGTATCCATGCATACGAGACGAAGAATATGTCGAGTTCATTCTACCGAGACAGGTAGATTAGGACCTAATGGAATGGACCGAACCAGAGGCGGATGGTGGATTTCTAAGGATTTCAACCGACTGTGTAACAATAGAAACAGAGTAAAAAGAAACGAAAGCGAACAAATATTTAACGTTTATTTATTTTTAATATTGTAAAAAAGAATGATTGGTTTTAACATAGAAACAAATGGAATTTCGTTTATTCGATCGGCGAAAATTAGGAATTGTTACTTAGAATTTAACTAAGATACAAAACGGACTTGCCATAATTCTCAAATAATTAGAAGTACTTGATTCATACATATATACATGTTAATCCGCCCCTGGACCGAACGTATCCGTTGCATTTGGACGCGATCGATTTATCGTTATCGTTATCATTTGACTCTTCCCATTTTTAAAATGGCAATGGTTCGTGTCCCTTTTATCAAGGTTTCGTTTGAGCCGATCATAGACCGTTACACGTCTTTGATCTGCCGTTTGAATACGTCACCCCGAGATACCAAAAGAAACATGTTGATTGATAAATTGTGATGATTGATGGTATAGGTCACTATATAGGTGATCGATCAAGATCTATAACGGAGCTTTTATCCGTTAAAGAACAAACGGAAAAAAATTCATTCCGCCAACTTCGCATTCTTTTTTTTTCTTTTTCTTTTTTTTTTTTTTTTTTTTTTTTTTTTTTTTTTTTTTTTTTTTTTTTTTTTTTCATTAACCGAATTCATAGATAATGCTCTGCTTAGAAGACATTCTGTAGAGTTATTAATATAAATTTGCAAAATAGCAGGATATAACGAATTATCCTCGAACTCTATCGACAAATTTCACGAGATCGATCATGCCGACGAAAAAAGCTGATTATATATATATAATATATATACATGCATACACTCACGCACATACATATATACAAATGAGTATAGATGCTTGCGTACTTGCGTATGTATGTTAAAATTAAGGAGAATATGACTTTTTTTACACGCGTACACATAATTTGTTCTCGTTTTCTTTTTTTCCTTTCGTTTATCATGACATTAGTAATCGAGTTTCCGGTAAATATCTGTTGTATATATATTATTGTGTATAATATATGTATATATATTATAACATATATACGGAAGAGAGGGGAAGAAAGAAAGATAGAAGAGAGGAGAGGAAATGGAGGAGGCGGAGCATAACGAGAGAAAGAGAATCACAGCTTGTGAGAATTATTGTAGTTAAAAATCAGGACAGAAGAAATATCGAGAGAAATTTCTTAAGAGGTAGTCACGTATCGATTGGCTGTTTTAAGAAATCAGAATCAAGCGTCCCCTTCCTTCTCAGATATTCACGCGTTAGCAACGGACGGTCATGGCGTACGATCGATAAAAATGCATTCTTAAAGTTATGTGCTTCACTCACCTCGATAATACAGCAACTATGATAAGGGCACAAATTCGAATTTTGAAAAAATATGTAAAAGCAAAAGAGTCGTTTTAAACGTGTCAATTATAAACCATACACACACGGGTACGCGTACATATAAAAAAAAATGAAATAGAAAACAAGAAACGAATCTGCACACAAAATGTAGTATTCTGTACTTGCGTGCACGCGTGTGTATGCATAAGACTTTTTCGTGTACTACTAACGTGCAATATGTAAAAAGTATTAAATGTAAAAATTAAGTCACCACTGATGTGTTGGAACTTAATAACTTAATGTATTTTTACTCTCCTTTCTCCTCCTGCGTTCTTCCCTTCGTATAATAATATCGTACTTGCTAGACAATGTGAAATTTAATTTAATGACAACTGGATATAATGTAATTAGATTCATGCGTGCTTTTTTTCCTTTCACTTCGTTTCTTCTCGAATCTCTGTTTCGTTTAGCGATACTTTAGATGGTAAATAGTGAGCAGATTTGGGAGTAGTGACAGTGTTTCGTGGCTGTTTTTCGCATCCCGCGTCTCATCTGAACAGCGATATCGATACATGTTTCTGTTTCTACATACCCGTCAAAGACTAGTTTATTCAACATTTTACCTCTATCGTTCACTGTTTCGACAGCATCATTTACACCCCGTAATCTATTGGCGATTACCTCTTTCTCTTTTATAACATTACATATAACATTTTTGTCCTCTTCTATACTCTTCGATACTAACTTTTACTACCTTATCGTTGTACGACGAGACAGCGTTTGCGAAATTCTCTCTGTCCTTTCCTCTGTTCATCCACAATTTGCTTTCTCCCGTTCTTCCACACAAACACGAGTCAATAACGCTTCCCTTGGATAAACTTGTTGTCAAGAGATCGAGTAACTCTCACGACTCGACCGCTTCCTTTCGTTAAGGGCCGCGCGAGGCGTGGTTACGCAATATCCTACGTTAATTTCGCATAAATTCGCTACTATTTTCCTTGGCCTTTTGTTTTATCTTCTCTTCGTTTCTCTCTCTCTCTCTCTCCCACCCCTTTCTCTCCATCCCCCCTCCCCCTCCTGTCGTAGATTGACACTCCTTTTGAAATTGAATACTCAAATTCAAAATTTTTGACGAGTGTCAATAGCGAGTATATTCAGCGACCGGCACGTGAATCGATCCTTTAAGAAAGGATACGGTCGAGAACGAGATTCTCTCGTGTTCGAGCTTTCGAATCGGGCGTAACAGCTGTGGGCGGTGGCATTGGCAGCAGTGTGCGGTCGCATTAGAACAAAGAGGTCGTGACTTTCGAGGAGGAGATTAAAAAAATAAGGATGCGGAAAGAAGGCGACGTTGCCCTTGCGAATGTGGAATCGAAGAAAGATGGAAGGAAGTAAGGACGTAAAGAAGGAAGGCAGGAAAGATGAGAGAAAAAAAAAGGATGGGAGAAAGAAAGGATGGGAGGCAGAGAGGGTGAGATAGAGGGGAAACCCGAAGAGGGATAAGACAGAATAATAAAACGAGGAGTAGGAGTGATAGGATAGTAAAACAGACAAGAAGGTAATGAAGATTGTTAAACGGAATGAGAAAAGAATAAAAGTGATAGGGAAGGAGGGAGAGGGCAGCGAGGTACGCGAAGGACGAAAGGACAGGCGAATGAATAAATCGATCTCGGGTGGATGGATGGGTGAGCACTTCAAGGGACGGGGGGACGATAGAGAATAGGATGTTCTTATTAGGTTAGAAAGGACTTAAGCTTAGGAAGGTTAGTTATCTCCACCCTCCTGTGCTTCGTCCGCATCGCCCTGCGTGTCACTGGTCCAAAGAGTGAGGTTGTCGCGTAAAAGCTGCATAATTAGTGTGGAATCTTTGTAGCTGTCCTCATTAAGTGTGTCCAATTCTGCGATCGCATCATCGAACGCCTAAAACATTTATGCAAACATTAAACCGGATAAAACGTATATTCCGCGTTCATTTCAATTTACAAACACGATTTTATTCAGCAATCGCGCCAAAACTACAGAAACCGCATTCTTTCAATCACGCGAGATCACACATTCGTGCAAAGCATTAACCAATTTCTATTAGAGATAGAAAATGTTACGAACATGTACGTATTAAATGCGTATGATGCGGAATGGTTACCGGATACAGTGGAGACTAATTACAGCAATGATCACACCAAATATCGAAGGAGCTTCTTTCTTTCTGTTGCTTTTTTATGGGTTAGTATGCACTCAATAACATAGCATTTACCGCACAGTACCACGACACACTGATGTCAATTGTAAATTATATAAAGTACATTTATTTGTTTAACCTAAGATAGTCATCCAACCAAGCATCAAACTGTCGATTATCCCTAACCTGTTTGGCAAGATGACAGGCTCTAGCCGGAGAATTAATAATTTCGTAATAAAAAACGGAGAAGTTGAGTGCAAGACCGAGCCTGATGGGATGCGTAGGCTGCATTTTTGATTTTGCTATGTCAAACGCTTCTTGATACGCTTTCTGTGAATCCTCGACTACCGCTGCAATGCAAACCGAGAAATCTAAATTATGACTTTCGTAAATTTCGAGATAGCACATAACCTCTGTCGAGGTACATTTGTATAAGTGTATGTATGTATGTATGTATGTATGTATGTATGTATGTATGTATGTGTGTGTGTGTGTGTGTGTGTGTGCACGTCGGAATCGGAAGGAATAAAAATAGGGAGAAGGAACCAATGGAGCGACTATCCATCCCCTGTGCGCGACTAAGTTTCTCGGGTTAAATATTCATCCACGAGCTCGATCACGAAGCTTAGAATACACGGCGACGAGATGTAAAAGTAAAAGCGTCTTCCCATCGAAAGATAAAGTAAAATCATATTTTTGCCTCCACTGCATCACCACCGCCGTCGTCTTTCCTATTGCATCTTTCCACGATTGCTGTGAACACTACCGACATCATCCTCGTTTTTATAAATTATACCTGTTTGGCCAGCTGGCAGGCCTTGTCTGGTGAGTTGATGATCTCGTAATAAAAAACGGAGAAGTTGAGAGCAAGACCGAGCCTGATGGGATGCGTAGGCTGCATTTTTGACTTTGCTATGTCAAACGCTTCTTGGTACGCTTTCTGTGAATCCTCGACTACCGCTGTAATGCAAACCGGGAAATCCATATTACAATTTCTACAAACGTATACATAGAGCGTGACCTCCCTCTATCGCGATATGTACGTAAGGGGACCTCGGGATAGGAAGAACGACGAGGAAACGGGAAAAGAAACGAGCATCCAGCTCGCGTGAATTCTACGCGACATTTACAGTATTCGTTATGGTGTACGTGAGCGTACTATACGGTTGTGCGAACAAAAAGAAGTCGACCAGAGCGCTTAGGTACACGACAAGTTGGAAAGGTTAAAGTGCCTCTTCCATCACCCCATAAACGATAAAGCGGAATATCATGTTTTTTGCCTCCACTGCATCACCACCATCCTTTCGCATCTTTCCGCGATTGCTGTAAACTCTATTATCGATATGCGTATCAACCCTCGCCTTTGTGAATTATACCTGTTTGGCCAGCTGGCAGGCCTTGTCTGGAGAGTTGAGGATTTCGTAATAGAAAACGGAGAAGTTCAGGGCGAGACCTAGCCTGATCGGGTGGGTAGGCTGCATCTTTGACTTGCTGATTTCGAACGCATCCTGGTATGCCCTCTGACTGTCGTCTACCACGGCTGAATATATATTACGTGCAAAATTATCAGCAAAATTTCAACCTTTTCGCAATCGTCGATATTTCGAATTTAACACCGATGGTACCTCGATACATAGTCATCTTTAACGTTTCGCAGATAACGTGACGATGATACCAATACTAATAATTATAATTATAATTATAATAATATTAATAATAATAATAATGATAATAATAATAATAATAATGACGATGACGACGACAACAACATAGACACAGAACGATCTGATACACACTAACCGACATCAATTTACGAAACTTGTAATTCGAAACTTGTCCGCGTTTCAAACTAATTTCGAAAGAAACGACACCTCATCACTCTCTTGTTTCTGTATGTTATTATGTGAATTTAACATGGAATATATACGAGTGATGTGAAACGTAACAGACGTTTTTGTCATTATCGAGAAAAATATACGGCGTTAAATTCCACCAACGTTTTAGGAACGTTTTTCTGTTCAAGTATAACACGTTATACACAGATATTCCGACATACGACGAGCGTCATGGAATTTTTCAAATCCACTTAAATCTAAGAATATATCAGAGAATAGTTTCAACGAAGAACATCTGCCGTTGCAGCTGTGCTTCCTTTTTTTCTTTTTTTGAAGTACAACTACGAAGACGGTCACAGGTACGAGAGCATTGTGCGACACCTTTCTATTCAAAGAAAGACGTATATGGATTCTCTCGTACGTATTCAATGTCAGATTACAGACAGTGTATCTTCGATAGTGCAATTACTTTCAAATTACCACGTATCTCAAAGAAACTTTGTAACGCGAGAAAGAAGAAAAAAAGAAAAAAAAAAAAGAAAAACAAAATCTTACGTCGTATTAACACTTTAGAAGAGCGTCGATGAAAAATCAACTTCGACTAACAGTGATTGTTAATCGGAATCAGTAAAGTTGTAGTTACATAGCTGTTAGTAATTTATCGCATTACCAGATACATACCATTTCTGGTTTCTCCGGTAGCGACTTCTGCGAGATACCTGTAGTAGTCGCCCTTCATCTTGAGGTAGAATACTTTACTCTCGGCATTACTAGCCTTAGGGATCAGGTACTTATCAAGGAGTCCCTGCAATGTTGACAGTGCAATCAATTTTTACATATTTTCCCCTCTATTTCAATATTTACATCGATTCTTCTGTCTATTTACACGTGACGTCGCACAAAAATGAAAATCTCCGTATGCGAGTATACGAGGAATATGCCAGTGAGTATTGGGAAACACTCCGTGCTTTCCGTGCTTTTCCAAACGCTCGTCGCTATAGCGGCTTGAAATATTAAACGCGTTTAATGTAAATTTCTTTCGAATATTTGAATACGTCGCATCAAGCTGATCGCTATCAAAGCAAATTCAATCGCGATAAAGAAAGATGTTCTCGCGATTACCGGGGAACAAGTTTTGTCACGCTCGTTGGACGACGAGAAAAGATCGCAAGACGAGCTATTGGACAAGGAGCCGAGCCGGTGGTAATCAAGCCACGTGAAATCCAAACCGATGAGCGATCTTTGCTTTTGCCAGCCATTGGAATACGCAGACGCGACAGAAAGGATCGTTCACCGATGTAAGACGATCCATTTATAAACACCAAAAGCCAGCTACTGTTCCGTGGACGTGCTTAAATCTACCATATATCAGAGTGTTCCGACCAGAATAATGCACGTATACCCGTAGTTGACTGTGTGCGTCTCAACCCCTTAAGAAGGAAACACGCAAACATTTCCCATTTATGTGAATTTTGTTATTCGTCAAATCGAAATTGCATCGATAATTCGTAATAAAATGTGAAAGAGAAGTGAAAAAGGAGGGAATTCTTACCAATACGTCATAACAAATTTCACGCAGCTCCTTCTCAACCTTTTCCCTATATTCCTTGGCCATCTGCTGTTTGCGCTCAGAACCTTCGGTTTTCTGCTCAATGGAGGAGATGACTCGCCACGAGCTACGTCTTGCACCAACGACATTCTTGTACGCTACCGACAACAAGTTCCTTTCCTCGTTCGATAACTCGACTCCTGTTTCGGTGACTGCCTTCATCGCGGCTGCCATATCATCGTACCTCTCTGCCTGCTCGGCGAGCTTTGCACGCTGAACCAATTCCTCCTTATCGACGGACATTGTGTCGGCTAGAAAACAAAAATCTCGATATACAGAGCTGAACAGGACAACGAGGGAATTCAGTCAGGCGTAATTGAAAGGACGAAGAAAACATTACTGAAAAGGAAAAGAGAAGAGAAGAGGAGAGGAGAGGAGAGGAGAGGAGAGGAGAGGAGAGGAGGTGTGTACATAACGTACATCGACACAGGCGTAACGGAACAACACAGTTGGACTAACTCGCGGCTTCAATGTCGCCGAGTTCCTTTTCTCATCTATCCGGGAGTCGTTGGTACGCGCGTGAGAATAGATTTCACCGACGCGTTTAGAACACAGTATGACGTACTCGGGCCGTGCGCGCGCGTGCTTCAACCTCAACTGGCCTCGTTCGCACATAGATCAGGAGTGTCGCAAGTATTTTCTTCCTTCTTCTTCGAAAAAGAAATAGAGAATTTCTTTTTCAAAGCTATGGATGAGCAGATGTTTCAAAAGACGCAGTTACATTTCCTTTTATTTGGTTTGGTAACGGTCATTGACAATGGATTTACTCGAAAGAGATATTCGGCCTTTCTCAGCCTTGACCATGAACGTCACGTGCACCTTTAGCTCTAAACGAAACATTTTTAACCAAATCGAATTGAACATAATGGATTTCACTGTTCGATAAAAATCTACGTTTCTCTTGCGATCAACGACCAATTCAATCACTTTAATGCATAAAACTATTTTACGTTGAAAACTTGAACTTTTCATTAATTTTTCGCTATTTCCAACCATTTTTATCCATAATAATTATAATACTCTCTTACCACGATTCGTGTCTACAAATTATGCACTCACCTAACAAATTATTTGCAATGGAATGATGTTATCGCGTGATTATTCCTACCGATTATGTTCAAAACGATACAAGCTACTGCAAACGTTCCTTTTCCTGTTCCTATTAATACTGGTACATTTTTATGTGCATTCGATCGATTTTTATCCGTTACATTTTTAAGGAGGATAAAAGCGAGTATAACGATTGTGAAATCTTCCATAAAATGATCGATCGATAAGGATCGTGCATAAATGAAAAGAGTAAAACTTCAACGACATCTTTACTAGCGTAGATATAATCGCATGGTAACGATGAGTCACTGCATCGGACCGCGTTACAACGCCAAACCGTAGTAGGCACACATCTAAACATCTCGACTCCTTTTAACACGTTCTACGACCGTTCGTCGACCGTGCGCGCGCACGCGCACCCGAGATCTTCGGTTTCGTATTTGTACGCGTTTACCCTACATTCTCGATCTCAACGATCGTTAAGAACATCGATTCGTAGATAGAATCAGCGAAAATCATCGACCACGATCAACAGTAACTAGAAAGAACCCATAACATCGGCACAGTGCTTTTATATTAGCTATATCGCATATGGCGCCTGATTCTCCCCCAATGAGTCACGGCGGCAAGGAACATCGTTGCGACGCGACGTAACAAGCAAATCTATATACTTCTCACGCGTACGCGTCGATTACAACTGCATCCAAGAATGAAAGTAATGAATCGCGGATTATACCGGAAACGATACTACCATTTCTCTACGCGTTCCCCTACCGATGCTTAACGACGTTTCATTTGACTTCAAGCAGAGTCGTTTTCTACTCCCATTCGTATCGATCATCCTCCTTTCTTTCTCGTGCACACAAATAACGCGCAAACTCCGTTCAATTCAAGATTTCAGACAGCTCGAAAAAATCAATTAGCAAAGTAATTTCGAACACGACGATCTATCCCTATACATACGATAAATACGGATTGATCCATCACTTATCACGATAATAGCAATAAAAAATTTGGAATTTGCTACAAGAAAATAAAACACGTTGTTCTTATTACTCTACTTCTAACCATAAGCTGAAACGCTACTATAACATCAATCATTGGTGTTCGACGTAAGTAATTTTAAAAGCTGGAACATGATCGATTTCGTGTATGTCCGATATATGGTAAGTCTTTGTTATTAATTCCTCGGGCGAAATGAATTCTGTGCTACTTAAAGGGGCAACGAACAACGGTGTTTTACGTATCAATCAGTAAACGTTTATATCATTGTCATAAAGCAACCATGAAGCAGCTCTTCCAAACGATTATTCGTAAAGCGGCGCACGCGTATTTTCCATAATTTTCGCATACCCAATTTACGAGTACGATTCAACGTTGAAAAACAGATGAGCAGTTTTTCGAAACTTGTTTTCTTTTAGTGCGCCTTATCACACTGGTAAATATAACGACGATGCAAGTTACGTAGAAACTGCGTATGAATCGTTATTGTCGCGATCACCGTTCACGTCCATTCATTTAATAGGACTGTTGGGACACGAGGACATTATGTCACCGGAAAAAGCTACCGTTTTTCCGTAAAAATGTGTATACGGCAATGAAAATTAGGCTAAAATTTCTTGTTCACGTGCTTCCGGTTCGTCGTATTTACTATGAACCATTATAAATCGGATTGGAACATTGTACCATGCAAAAAGATATTCAAGAATACGTTGCTCATACGACGTTCAAGAAAAACGATTAATCGTAAATCTTATTACAAGATATACATTCATCGAGCATCGTTTTTCAAGTTAATGTGCAAATAGTCAATAAAATTATGTGCGACATAAGTAATCACAAGCTGGATTAGTAATCAAATCGAGATTCGATCGAGCATCTCGGAGAAAACATATATCCATGCATCGATATTACAAACTGAAAGGTACTAAAATGGCAAATTGCGAATCGAACGAGTTCATTTCTTCGAAATTTCGTATCATTTAGTATGGTTGTTATCATTGGTCGATTATTCGACACGTAGCACGATCTGCGTGACGGTAGATAGACGGAAGGTCAAGCAGCCAAATTCTTCTTCGAAGAAACCCGGACGGAAATATTAAACCGGTAGGTGTATTCGACGTCCTATATTTAATCGCGCGCAATCACCTGGCTTTAGGTTAGCAGAGACTCGGCGACACTGTTGCCGGATCTACAAGAGAACTAATGAGAAATCCCACGTTGCCAGTGAAATATTTCCGGCGCAAATTTTTCAACCGGATCGCGAATGAAACGTGACGAAATACATACAACTGTTTGTTCGAACTAACCGATATAAATTCTACGTCTACTTCTCTTGGTCAAACCTACTTCGATAAACGATACGAGCGATTCTCTGCCATCGTTACTCATCCCGAAATACATATTTCGTGCTTCTTTCACAATTTCTTCATACCCTTATCTTTCTTCTTTCAAATACCATAACGATTCTTACAATTCATCTCGTATTAACTTCGCATTTGGTCCTAAATAGGTCGCCGATCCCATTGCCTACCACAGCCAATCCCACATTGCATTAAAAATCTCGAAAATGAAATAACTTACATGACATGGCCATCAAAAAGCGATAATTTCAGTCACCGAGATGAATACTAGTGAAGATAAAGATGTCGCGCGGATCGAAAAACGTGACATCTCTGTCACGTTGATAAAAATACGAATTTTATCGGCCGATTCTCATTTATCTATGTCTATCTATATCTCGTTATATTACGCGTTATGTTCTGTACGATAAATCACCGTTCTGTTAACGTACATCACGCTTACTTTAAGTCGTTATTTTTCGCATTTAAATACATTACCCAAAATTGATAAACCAAAGAAACAAGAGGAAACGAGGAGGTTTAATAAAATTTTACCAGTTGCCACACGAACACGTTTTAAGAGGTAGAAAAAGACATTCAATTTAGACACGCAAAGTGGTAGCTTCCGTGGGAGGTGAGGAGCGAAACTGACGCTGTCAGGCCGAAGGTCAAACGCGCGAAACGCTTTGAAATAAAAAAAATTGTGTACATTTATCATGAATGATTTGAGGTTATGCTCGACGTAGTCGCGTATCTCAGCCGAAGAGGGAGCAGTCAAACGGAGCGCCACGGCGCTACTTTCACGAAGCGAGAGCGAAATTCCTTGTCTACGCTCTCTCCCTCTGTCTTTCTCTCTCTCTCTCTCTCTTTCTCTTTCCTTAGTTAACACGCCCCGTCCTCGAAGCGTTCACAACCGCTTCATGTCGCGATATGGACTTGAACAAGCCGAGGACAAAGAAACCAACAACGGGAACACCTTGCTTCCGGCGAAAAACGAATCGGCGTCATTGCGGAGACCGCGCCGATTCACTTCGATTCTACTGCGTCGCAGTATTATACCGCAGAGATCGATAACCGATTCACTCTCCTTGACTCGTTAGTTTAATCGTAGGAAAACGCGACACAAAGCGAAATTTCTAGTACATTCTCGAAATACTAATACGGCCTGAAAAAAGGAGGCTCAAATAAAGAAGATACGGAAGCAATCACTTGTGCCTTGGCATGCATGGCAAAGAACGAAGTCAAACGAAAGAGATAAAAAATAAACTAAATAGGTAGAACATAATTAGAGATTTAAGTAAATCGAGAGAGGAACTCGAAAGATAGAGCAGAAAAGTAAATGCGAGACATAGACTTATAGAAAAGAAGCAGAGCAACGAATCGTCGCAATCTTACCTATATTTAAAGTCTTTTGTACAATAAATACTTAAATAAATATACGATCAGCGTATTCCGTAGTTTCGCGTAAAATCGGGAGGGGGGCCGAAAACTGACTAGACTCTCGGTACTGCTAGTTCTTTTTTGTTCAGGGGGGTAAAGAGCGAGAGCGTATTACGCGGAGAAACTACGCCGGGTCTTTTTCCTCAGTCACTCAGTTACGGTACCACACATCCCTCAGTGACCACTCCCGCACGACTGAGCCGGCAACGCTGCTCGTGGTGGGGACTCGGCGCGCCTCGTGCCCGGACTCGTCCCCATTCGGTTTTACTCGTCCTAGATCGGTTTCCCTCGGTTTCCTTCGTGACCGAGCCGAAGTATTGATCGGTTCGCCCAGCATGGCCGGCTTGAAAGGTTGGGTGGGGCAGTGGCGCACGGTTGTCCCTGTCCCGGGACGCCAGCCATGGAATACGATGCGTAGCGTCGTATTGCGCTGCGCTACGCAGCGCTACATGTTATATATTCTGCATATATACTTTCAATATCTCTTTCGCATGCATTCTATATCATTGCTCTTTCTTTTTTCATTCCTTTCCCTTCCCTTCTCCTCTCCACTCTTCTCTTCTCTTGTCGTTTCTTTTCTTTCTTCCTGCCTCATATCCCTTCAAACTTGTTTCCTCGAATTAAATCAATCGAATAGGTACATCCTTTTCTCCATCGTTTTTTACGGCAAGTCTACTTTTCTCGTACTTTTTATTTTTCGTTAATTACGCTGTATAAGTTACCAAAACGTTATTTTCCATGGTTGTTTCAAATGAGTGAAAAATTGAAATCGTGAAAAGTCGTGATAATTTTTTGGCGACTTGTTATATATGTACATATATATTCTCACGTATATATTAACGTTTCACACGTTTATTTGTATACATAATTAATTGCATTTATAAAATTATTACGATACTTTTAGAAAAGATACTTCGAAAAGATTGGAATGACGAAACCATTTTCCATTTTAATAAAAATGTATGCGAACAGTGAAAATTGAACTTGCGCGTAAAATCAAATCCTCAACGTGACGCGAAAACACGTGTATCATCACGTGATACGCAGTTCTTGCCGGCGAATCATTTTGAGAATATACGATATATCAAATAAACATCCAAAGACATCGATTGATTTCTATTTTCATTTTAAATGAAACAACTTTTGGTCGTATGGTTCGCCAACTTGCGGCCTAAGTACGTAAACGTAAAATCAATTGCAGTACGTATTAAACGGTAAAACGGCATTCCGCAAAATCTTCTGACCTCGAGGTTCGTTCTTTTCAATAATTTCTGAATTTTCATACAGATTCACGTCACGAACGCAGGTGCATATATTTTGATTTTTTCTTTTTTTTTCGATAAATCTACAATATATGAGGTGAAAAAAGAGGGAGAGAGAAGGAGAAGGCAAACAGGAAAAAAAGAGACAAATTAAAAATGGGAATGCATTTGGTTCGATAAGGAAGAAAAGACAAATGTGGACGATTCGTATCAACGAGAATACGAGTATAGAAAAAGTGGTAATTATGTAGAATACAATGGTTGTATCGAGAAGACGCGCACGAGAAGAGGTAGGTAGCTTTTGTCTCCTTTACTCTTTAGCTGGTTGGCGAAGCTAAAATGAAATATTGATCTGCGGAGGCGCGCGCAACCCCTGCAGCCGACCCGCCCTTCTGCCTTGGCCACCATTTTCCATTGCTCACCCCCAACTCTCCTAATGCCGTTTTGCCATTCTTTGCCGAATCTTGTAGAAATAGCGTATTTATTTCGACCAATCGTTTCTGAGAAATATTTTGCTAAAAGAAACAGATAAACCGATAATATAGTTCGTGGCTGAATCATTCAACCGTGCATTAAATCGTAATGCTTCTTTGTCCTAAGTGTTGTATCGTTTTTCATAATTCTTTTACAACAAAGCAACCTCTGGCTTCCATTTCGTGATTATCATACACTTGTAGGAACAATCTTCCTATCCTTTAATTAACACAACGTAACCTTGAGCTGCTTGCAATCCTTTAAACTCTTCTCTTTCAAACAATCAAACTTTCGACATTTGAAAGCTATGTGATTAGACATCACTAGCTGTCCTTTGGCATCTAACATTGTTATTCGCACTTTCACTGGCCGTAACACGCAGTCCAAATACCTATCATAAACCACCAATCGAAAGCAGAATAGCATCAAAGCTAATTGTCTTAGGCAATCTTTAAAATGAGTTGCCTTTGACATGCTTGTTCTTACACATTGACGATGACCAAACAAATGAGTCGCAAGGAGTCGATCGATAGTAATCAAGAAAATAAGAGACAAGTTCAAGCGTTACGTTTTCGTTCGATTCTTTCGTCGATGTATCATTGCTTGTTATTAGTAGTAGCGTATCGATACCACTGAATTTAACGTTCGAACGTTTCATACGAAACGACAGGTAATTCGATGGCAAACAATAAAGTAAAGTAGTAGCTCCGCATGCACAGCCGATTATGGAATGTACCTGACTCCACGTTATATTCCTACCGATCAACGTAAGTACGTATATACAGACATGAGAGAGAAACAGGTGGGCAACGCATGAACTTGCCGTCTCGATTCGACCGTCTTATTGCACTTAATAAGAACTCGGTAGCAAATACGAAGGAATTCTTCTAATTTCGAATCCATAGCGGTAAGACGTTGAGAAGTAACGAAGTAATTTAGTTACTGTCATTACGACTTTATCGATATCACTCTTCGTACAGTGCGAAACAACAAGAGATTAGATTTCACGCTCCCGATTCGTACGCCACAAAGTATGTAACATTCCGATAAACACATTAGATTCGAAAGGACATTATAAAATAATACGATACGTGATAAGCGTGAAATAAATTGCATCATAGACTGTGCAGTAGAGCGAGCGAACGTGGGTGGGTATGGTTGACAACCGTTGGAAGATCGGGTGAAATAAGTTGCGACAGACTGCGCATCAAGGTGCGTATAGTGATGCACGGTGTTACGTGAAGCACAGTGCGTGTCAAACGTTTAAGAGCGCGCGATATTACCGAAGAGAGCAAGTCGTTCGACGAGCGTCATGCGAGCACGGTAGCTGCAAGAACTTCGCAATTTTCGATTTCCAGATGACAAACCAGCCTATTCACGAGTGACTTCTTTTAGATTTAATTCGGCTGAAATTTGTAAGAGGGATACGGTTAAACGATATCACTGCTTTTTTTCTGTTCCGCGTTTGCAGACGGGCAAATATTTGACGCAGAAACGAGCAGTTTTTCGTAGGACGTCGGTAGCAACAGATAAGGCAAAAGAGCTCGTTTGATCGTCGGTCGGCCATGAACGAGTTTCTCGTTTCACGCGAAGAACCAACCTGAATATGCCTTTTCGAGAATAGATGATCGATATAAACGTATCGAATGAAATGAAGAAAAAAGAGAAGTGCAGGCCATCAAGGATCGAGGAAGCGTAACTGTTACGACACTGACCTTGTACAGGTGGACCGGCTTAAAACTGTCCTCGTATTTTCCAAGCTTCGTCGTGCCTAACGAAATTCTCCATTACCTCGTCGCGTCGTCGAAGTACCGGGCGTAGTCGCCAGACTCGAGGATATTTCGTTATTGATTTTCAATAGTATATGCACCATGCTATTTTTATTGCTGTGTTCTACAAGATTTGATAATATATCGAGAAACCAACGAGTACGAATGATCAGTGAGCAAAGTGCGAGTTATAGGTACGTGAGAAAGCGTAAGAAACATTTGTATTTACGACACAATGCAAATAAAACGATGGTAGTCGAGAGCCGTGTCATCAACGCGCGAGACATCGGCAACCAGTTTCCGATTGAAATAGGTATAAAGGGCGAGCTTTTGCGAACGAGCAACAACGTGTACTACAGGTGGTAAAGCGTACGTATAACGTGTAGGCGTGATATTGCAGCTGCCTCTATATTCTTTCGACTCTCATCTCCAACCAAGTGTATCTCTGCTCCCTTCGAAGGAGTTCAACTCAATGATTTCCACCATCTGTTCTACAAAATCTACATTCTTCGTTGCTTCTTCCTTAACCACCTCGCTGTTATTCCCATGACATATGTTTAATTTTACGATTAAGGGAAAATGAAAAGAAGGAAGAAAAGGGAGAATCATGTGAAAAACTCGTGCTTGTTTAACACGCTGTAATTGCCGGTGCTCGAATGGCTAATTCAGGCAATCGACGTAGCAAGTGCGTGCTTGTACCGCTTCCATTCACTCGTCTTCTAATACACGCGTCTTCCGTTACGCTCGATATTTTCATTCACCTACGACGAAATCTTATGCCAACTTGAGTTCATCGAGCACACCAACGAGGTGGGGGAAAGATTGACTGCAACGGGTCAGACTTCTTTCGACTTTTATGCTACTCTACTACTCGCTTCTTCTAGTTTCACGTTCGACCACACACACACGTACACGCGCACGCGCACGCGCGCGTCCGTACGCAAAAATTGTCGATAAAAAGGATAAAATCGCAAACGCTCCTACCGCATTACGATTTACACAAACCGAATAGTTTCCGTATCAATACGATCCGCCTCGACAAATCGATCACTTGATTTATGCGAAAATTATCGAACCGGACACGTTACTCATCTCCGATTATCAGCAAAAATCAAATCTGATTATTCTTGAAAAAATCGAGCAAAAAACATCGTGCGCAATTGGTATTTACGTTAGAGGTGGCGTGCGTACATTCAAAGAAACGAAACACAGCGCCAGCTATACAGGATGAACTCGCGCGAGTTTCTGCGTCAGCCGTCTTGGAATAGCGAATGATGTCAAGCTCGCTGCTTCGATTCGGTTCAGCTCGTTCGTTCACAAGTTGCCCGAATACACGATACTTCGCGATACATTCGCTGAATCGAAAGGATCTTTCGAAACCTGGAAATTCTATAATACCGACTAATCGAATCGATATATCGACGTTACTGAAACATCATTAGCTATAAGAACAAAAGATAATATGCGACGCTTGCTCTAATGTCTTCGACTCGGGGAACCAATTTGGAGAACGTTTGAAAACATGGTAACGTAGGAACGATACGAAAAAGCGAATAATGCAAACTGCTGCAAGCACACCTATGCTAATAAAAAACCTCTACGATTATATCTTCTTATTATCAATAACTCGCCAATAACGTCGATATTTTGCGGAAGCATTCTTAATATAAACAATTACGTAAAAATATTTCCGAATAAATAAACAAGCGTGTCACTCGAATAAAATAATTTCATCGAGTGGAGTAGCAAAGAGAAAATAGGTAGAGGAAAAGTCTGTCTAGTTCATTCTTTTTAAACAAAAGAAAACACCACTCGATTTAGTCGTTAACAGTAAAGAGAATGTAGAAAAGTTCAGATACGATCACCCGTCAAAATGGCAATACGATCGTGAACAACGATTAAAGAGACACGCGACGTTCTTGTCGTATCCAAGATACCCTTATTAACCGGTAAAATTCAATTTCCGACCGTACACGATACTCATACCATACACACTTCTACAAATTTCGATCGCGACCACAAAGTATTATACCTATGGTCCGTCCATGGAACCATAAAATCGATAGCTGACTACCCGTTCGATAACGCGTTTAATTACCATTTTCTCTCATTGTCAGTTGTCCTTGATATATAACACTACATGTAACAACACGACCACCGAGACTTTCTTCAACCTCTAACAAGCAAGAACTTGTTTGTTTTTAACCAACTAGTTTTAGCCGTTCAGTTTATAGTGTCACGTTAAAAGAACGAACAATGATAGCTAAGGGTAGCGAATAACTTACTAACGTTCAGAAACACAAGAACAACCCCCTGCTATTACTCGGTCAAATTCTTAAGCATACCGATCAACAACTCGAGACCACACGCATACTCACCAATTTATTATTACTTATAAACTTAGCGCGACAACTATCATTCTAAGCTTTTCTCGCCTTATTTCGGAATTTTTCATTTCAAATTCGAACTTACAATAGTTGCACGCCAAATTACCGAATTATGGAAAGAAAAAAATAAGAATGGACGGTCAGACTGGAAGAAAAAAGGAATAGAACATCGACATGAATCAATAGAATTACCGTGCCAACGATGTTTACCCCTTTTCCAATAAATTTGGAAATGGAATGGAAAACATCTTGAAATAACAAAATGGCAAACTTATGGAACAAATCACCTATATGATAACGAGCGAGCCTTAATAAGTAAGGTTACGGTAACGAAAATCTGTCGTCGGTATTATCGTCATCGCCATTGTCATTGTTGACCTTGGCAAAAGCAGTAAACTTTATCTCAATTCGAGTTGTTCGATGACCGAGAAAGAGTAAAAGAAAGGTGCGAGAAAGGGAATTCACGGTCCTCTACTACGAACAAATGCCCAAGTACCTTCTACTAAAATTGCGGATTAACATTATTCTCGCTAATGATCGATCGATTACGCGTGTGTCGGCAAACGAATGTGAGGAGAACAGCGGCAGCATTAATATTTTTCATATCAAACAGAATGCTAATTAATTATGTCATGAAAAATAAAAGATAATTTGCTATAAATTAATTGAAGAGAGAAGGTAGAGAATGGCGCATTGCTGCGTCCAATCTTTTTCGTGGAAATACTTCACGGAATTGAATGACGTACTACATATTTTGAGAAAAATGGACGATTATGAACTGCGCGCGCGTTATGTCGGTCAATAATGAGACAGTACATAAATTTATACATAGCCTAACGCACGGGAACTAAAATCGAATGTTACTATTGATGGATACCTATATTATGTATATGGACTTGGGTGTTTATCAGGCAAGATGTGTCGACGCAATATCGAAAGCACGATGATCGGTTCACCTGTCAAAGGGCGTGTGCTCGGCACAACGCCTTTACGAAGATGGAAAGCGCGTGTCGTGCTTTAACACGATTTCAAGCGGAAGCAGGCCAAATACATATTGTGCGCGAGAGAACAAGCTAAATCTACTACGCAACGTATCTCTGATTTCTCCGAACCATATAAGGGATCAAATATTGCAAGCAAATATTAGTTGTAACATCGATCCAACACTTACGCGGTTAGTTGTCATATCAAGAAATTCCTATGTTCGATGAAAACAACTGCCAATACGTTAACTATCGTGTAGATACAAAGTAGAACGAGATTTGAAACTAATTATTTTTTCGATTCTTTTTAAGCATAAAATGTATAATTTCATCACCAACTATACAACTAAGATGGCGGCAATTATCTTGTTCGTTAGGGCTGTCGCGTCGCGTGCGTCGCATCCGCTGTGAGCGGCAAGTGACTACCTTCAGACCACCTTTTTATCGTACTGGAATCTAACGAACTTTATTAAAATGATAATTCATTCGATAAACGAAATGATATGATGACGTACATCAAACGAGAACGAGTCGAAACGAACGATTTCGACTACGAAAATGTAATAAAACGACCAAGTTATAAGTTATTTCGAGCAACTTGTGAAAAAGATCAGGCGACTGCATGGCTACGGGGTCTACACGATCCGCGTTCAATTACACTTCGTATTATTTACGGGCGATATTTTAAAAGACATTGCGTGCAATGACCTCTGCTTCACTTGTACACACGCATATAATTACGTTTGAAAAAAGACTCACCTTTAGAGTGTTACAAACGGCCTAGAAAGTCGAGGCTTCGGCGTATTCAACGGCTCCCGTCCACTATGATCTCACAGAGTGCACTGGCGCAACGAGCGGAAGCCGCCATCTTGAACTGCATTCACTTGACGCTTTCCGTCCGTTCGAAATACACTTCTTTACCATTCCCGCCTTTTCTCAACTTTATCGACAAACTATTAATTCGCTTGTATGCACTTGACAAAATCAATTATTTTACATTTTTTCAAATATCTTTGCTATTCCTATGCTTCCTTTAAAATTCTGTTCTAATATATACATCCGTAGGTACACATTTTCAATTGATTAAATTGCACGCATTTACATTAGCCTGATATTACCGAATCAGAAACAGTTTGACATTCTTCTTTACATTTCAATCAATCGGTTACAATCGTTGTTTCAATTAATTTAAAAGTTGTATAATTTTTCTTTTTGCTTGACATATTTGTTTAAAGTTTGAATAACGTTAAAAACTCTATTGGAACTCGCACCGCATACGTTTATGCGCCATTTTCTTCAAATACATGTACATTTACCGTAAAGAATGTTCCTGGTTCACTAAAGTGCTTCGTCGTTCTATCGACCTATCGTTATCAGTGATTTTCAAAATATCCTTGCAAAAAGATGCCCAAGTCGAAAAGAGATAAGAAAAGTAACGTTACACTATATTATTCGATAGCTTTTATTTATTGTTTTATTACCAATGCATAATTTTCCCAGACTAACCTAAAAATGCGTCACGTGTCTCCGAGTAATTGATAAATTTGTATTTCACAGTATCTCTTACGAAAACAAATAAGAGAGGCCTTGCTTTGAAACAACAAATTGTGGAGGATGTTAGAAATTGCGTTGAGAAATATGACAGGATATTTCTTCTATCCGTACATAATATGCGCAATAACAAACTTAAAGATCTACGATCGGAATGGAAAGACAGTCGGTTTTTTTTTGGTAAAAACAAGGTGATAGCGCTAGCTTTCGGCAAATTACCGGAAACCGAAGTTGCAGAAGGTCTTCATAAATTATCATCAGAATTAAGAGGACAATGCGGTCTGCTATTTACAAACAGGAGTAAGAAGGAGGTATATATTTCTCCATTAAAATATTAATTGTTGACACGTAGAAAGTTTGTATCTATTTGTTTGTATCTTGTTAAGGTATTGAAATGGATGGAAGAATATGAAGAAATAGATTATGCTAGATCTGGATTTGTTGCTCAAGAAACTATAGTGTTACATGAAGGGCCAATGCCAGAGTTTTCACATAGTATAGAACCTCATTTAAGACAATTAGGAATGCCCACAGCTTTACAGAAGGGTGTGGTAACATTAATAAAAGACTACATTGTATGTAAAGAGGGTCAAACGTTAAATCCAGAACAAGCAAGGATTTTGGTAAAGACGTTTTTCTATATTTCATGTTACATCTTAAATACAATGAAATAATCGTTTGTTCCTGTTACAGAAATTACTTGATAAACCATTGGCTACCTTTAAATTGATACCATTAGGTATATTTTCCAAGAAACATGGATATAAACAACTTATATCTCAACATGATGTTAAAGAAAATATGGAAGAACAAATGGACATAGAGGAAACAGAAAATATTGATAATACATGAGATAGATACAACAGACAAATTTATATATGTAGGTGCTTTCTTCTACCTCCCTTCCTTCCATGCATTTAATCATTTGCATGCACACATACACGTACACACAACATATAGAATTTAACTTTTCAACTTACACATTTTGTTAAAAGAAAAAAGAAAAAAAAAAAAAAAAGAAGTAACATATGAACATACCAATTAGACACATATATTTTTTGAAACAACTGATGTAAAATAGACATTAACATATTTTTAAAACCTCAAAATTATCAAATCTCCTTTTAACTATTTATTTAAATTTAAGTCTATTTATTTAAATCATTTAATGAAACAAAATGATGATGCTACCTCTATATTTTTCTATATTTTGGATTGTTGGAATTGTATGGGTAAATCATAAAATCGTTACGTTAGCCTATGACATAGATATCAAAAACAACAAAATCTGAATTTAATTTATCTTTAATTGTCTACCTATATAGACGATTTATTATTGGTGCTCCGAAAATCCTTGTAATAATAATCGTAAGATGACTTTTAATGTAAATTCTGATACTAGAAATAGTACGATATCGATCGATTCTTCGGATATATCTGACAATGATGAATTTTTGAAACGTAATAGAAAGGGATTAAAATATGAGGTGTATATCAACAAATTCAAATATTAACTTAAAAAAGATTTATGTACTAATATTTATAGTATTACGGCTAATTAGGTTGTTTCGTTACGTATTTCATTATTGATTACAGACTAAAACGCGTTGGCCAAGCAGAACTTCGATAAATGAAATGTAATATGGACATGCGGAATGTCTACCACTGACGACATTATTCTTCCATTAATGTAATTTGGCTGTGAAAAGAATAAACCTATAAAACTTGAATTATTTAACAAAGCGATTAGTTTTTTATTGCTTTGTTATTTATTTGTTTTAAAAGCTACAAGATATATATCATTGTTACATATGTATTTATGTTTAATTGCGGAATACTGAGCAATATCAAATAAATTACATGGGAACTTCGAAATTACATAATACGAGACACATCACAAAACATGTGACAAAATCTACTGAATTTTATAACCTATTTGAAAGAATTAGATCATTATGTGATGATATTATATTAACTATAACGATAAAAATAACGTAATATGCAAATATATAGCGACATACATTAATATGGCATATTCTATAAAACAAGAGATATTTTATTCAATGAGTAGCAGTATCCTATAAAATTTTATTCATTACATAGAAACATGATCTAGTGTAAAATTGCTTTTATTTTATAAGTATTCGCGTCTAGTTAAGCAATATTCATATTAGTTGCAGGAATAAGCATTCGAAATTTAATTTTGTAATTAAATTATTGCTAGGGAATGCTTTCAATAACTAGTAATTTATGTATATTCATTGAGTACGAATTCAAACATAACTTCCAACTTTTTTTATGTTTATTATAAATATTATATAATACCTACGAAACATTACTGATATTATGTATATTTATGACAAAAAACATACACACAAGTAATAATAAAATAAAATTGATAGAAAATCATAAATTTAAAATAAAATTTAGATTTATTTGTACTCTCTAAAAGTAAATGAGCTCAAGAGAAGTAATAAAATAATACCAAAAATTAAATACATTTGATTTCGTATATATATATATATCATACCAAAATAATAACATAGTAATAAAATAGTAATAATAATAAACCTAATAACAATCAATATACATAGCTTTGCTATTACAGAGTGATAGCAAACTTATGATAAAGACTTGTAAATGGTACAGAAAAAATATTGTCATTTCCTGTATTACTTTTTTCTTATAGTTCATTTTCCTTTTTTCATGTTTCCTTCCTTTTTTTTCTGAGGAATAGTTCATAACCAACCAGGAAATGTTTTTGCGTTAAACTAAATGTCATTAAAATACAATACTGCACCGTCAAGTAATTTGCATCTACTAGCACTATCATTGTATGGTTAGCGTCAGGATATCGATCTTCTTTACTATAACTGTTTCAAATAATATATCTCTAACGTCATATTCTTAATAGTACACATTTAAAATACGAAATATATCCTAAACTGAAAATATTTTCGGTTCTATCTTCTTTGGTGGAACGCAATTATATCCTTGCATGTTACTGACAATAGTTAAGAAATATTAAGATCATCACTATCTCTCGTGTTATTATGGTACTTTCATTAACAGAAAACGGCAATTTATACTATTTTACTAACATCCTTTATACTTAACTATCTTTAGATGATACGTTTTGAAAGACATAGGCATAGAATATGTTACTATCAAGAAAAGAAGAAAATAAAAAAAATTTCAACAACACATTTACGTTATAAAATGGAACTTGTACATAGTTTGAAGAAACAATAACTTCGTATATGAAACTATATAGAAACAGATAAAAACATTTCTCATTGTTAGTGCAAATAACGAATTCACTTTTATACACTGTTATCGTCCTGACCTCGTTAGTAAGTTGTTCGAATTATATCACAATACACAAATGATTACATTCTAGAATATGGCAATTTCACAGCACATTAATTTAACAGAGATCTCATATAAAAATAAATAAGAATTAATTTAACAAAATGTTCGATAAATATATTAGCTGAAGTAATATATAAATATCTAAATAATATTATAATACACTAGATTTTTATATGCTAGAATAGTTACGGTTAAACGTTTCTAAAAGCCAGAAATTTTTTATGAAATTAAACGAGATTAATATTGAAAAAAATGGTAGCTGTTTTCTGTTAATAATAAACGGAACTTTCTAGCATTACGTATTTTATACAAACGTATTAATGAATCATTTTATACACATGTTTATCACCATATCGAAATTATTCATTGGTATCATAAATGTTTTCAATTATCGACCAGCAACATAATGTATATTTAATGGAATAATCTACAGATTATCTGAAGCACAGCGTGTAAGCGATCTGCTTCGAACTCTTCTTGAAGCGTATTATGACGTGCGTGATGAGTCCTTTAATTATGTATATTGAAGCACTCGTATCGTGCTCTCTAAATGATAATTTTGCTATAAATTATATTGAAAACTAATTTAATGTCTTTGATAACTGACAACATAGTCCTATTACACTATGAGAATTGGAATGTGTTTAAATTCAATTGTAAAAGACAGATTACCTTTCTTACACACTGATCCACGTATCATTTATAAATGATGATAAATTACTTTTATACGTATTTAGTGTCCTTTAGAATCTTGCGTTCGACAAACAAAACACGACTACTAAGCCTACATCACGGTGTAAATCTACTTCCGAGTCTCATCTATTTGAAAGTCAAGAACACTACGTCTGAATACGTCCTATACCATATGAAATATAAAAGATGATTAATAGCATTGATTATTATCGAGTTACAAATAAAATGTATCCATTTCTTCTGCAGAGTAAATTTGTAAAATATTTTCACTTAGGTAATTTGTTTTTGAGCGTAAAGTTCTTCAAGTGATGGTACTTCTGGTATCGGGTCTCGCCAATACGCGAAATTACTAAATTCATCTGCAGCCTCTTCTCGCCATGCTGGGAAAAGATGGTCGACAATAAAGCTCATGTTTGAATATCTGAAAAAATAATATGAACAAATTAAATGTATCGGGTTTATCATAATACTATTATAATACTATTCTGCATGTTTGCTAAAAAAAAGTCGGAAAACATAAAATCTGGGGTAAACATCAAATGCATCGTTCCATTATAGAAAATAAGCTACTATATGTATCGCATTATTATACATATGCATATAATGAACAAAATTCTGCCGAAACAATTCCATTTCATCGTGACCCTAATAATAGTTTATATATATAATAAATATACATATGTATATGTGTATGTACATATATATTAGAATGCCGCTATATTTAGAAATCGAAAATTAATTTAAGCTTGTTGTTAAGGAAGAGCATATGTAATATGTTTGCAAGTATTTATATGAACTGCTTGATCAATTGATCAAAGATCTTTTTAAACAATAGCTCTTATGGATACTTTTGTTTTAGTTTTCGAAATTAAAAAGCTTGAAGCTATATGATTAAATTTAGCAATGAAACAATTCTTCTTTATCTCTCGCTTGTAATGTTAATAAAAAAGCCTAATGTATCGACACAGTTGTCGCGCACAGTTGTATCTACACAGAACTTTGTCGTACATATGAGTAATATGTTCGAAGTACTTGGTTGAATGTTCGTGCAAAAACAAAAAGAAAGTAAAAACTAGTTTACCATACACACACTGATAATACATCTAGGATTTTTATTTCGTAAAAGCTTTACGCGCATAAAATATGATTATTGTATATGATTCAAGAGAAAATTATTAATTTCAGTGAAAGTTTCATCTCATCTGTGTAACATTGAAGGTGATGAATCTACATTAAGGCAGCTGTGGATGAATGAAAATGGAAATGATAAGAAGCAATCATGTAATAACCAGTGCTTACCCTATAAGAATCATAAGAAGATAGGTAGGAGTTCTTGCACAACCAAATACCTCAAAGCATACTAGCAATGTCAAACGAAAGAAATAAGTTAAATTTCTACTTTTAAGAGAAAAGAAATAAAATAAAAAAAAAAAAAAAAAAAGAAATTGCCATTGGAAAAATTTAACTGCGCTTCAACAATTTGTGGTATACATCATTATGAAAGATATATATATATATATAACTATTATATTGAGATATATTGTGTTATATGTAAAATATATCTTGATTCACCATAACATGAAATTTCTATGAGACTGAAAATATCACTATATTTTCTGAGGAAATCCCGAGTATAGAATAATATTCCTATTACGAGGTAGCAAATCTATATGTATTTAAAAAAAGGACCAATGGCACAAATATATTGTTTTGTATAGACCATTATCAAGACATTATCAATGGGATTAATAGAAAAAAACAGCTACGGTTGTGCCGCCATCAGTAGATGTTTCACATGGGCAGTGGCGGGAACAACTCATTGACGATATCGCACTGACATGCGTAACTGCAATCATAGAAATATCCGACCTATCAATATCTCTTTCTCAATAACAAATTTTCCTTTTCTGTAAAATATCTTCTCTTTTTCTTACTAACTGGATGAAATACAAATATCGAATTTTTTTTATATCAAAATTATGAATAATGCTATTTAACAAATTAATCTTTATTCATTTAGGAAAGGCCTAGCGTAGATACGCAATTGCTAAAAGCAATGTATGAAGATGCAACATAATATACGCATTTGTCTTTAGAATAACATGTTCAAATTATTTTGCAATTATGTATAAAAAAACATAAAAATATTAATTAAATACTAATATGCTAATAAACTGATTACAGGATTGATTACATTGAGCACTACATTAGCGTGTCTGTTTAACTACTAATACAATAATGAAAGAATATAAATTGGCAGAAAAGGCAAATACTTACGAAGATTGGAATGTTTGCGTCAATTCGTGTTTTAATTCACCTCTATGGTTTATAGTAAATATACGCATAGTTGGAATTCCTACAGCTCGATACGCCCAAACGTCCTAGAAAGAAGAAAAGAAACAAGCAAAATATAAGATATATACTATGTAATAATTCGGTAGAATATTTTTGGAAGCTATTGTAAATTAAAAGAAATATTTACATTAATTCGATTTCCGTAACCAGCATAAAATGGTTTTGAACCTTCTGGGAATAAAGCTTGAATATCACTAAGACAGGATATCTTAAATTCTTCAGGTTTTCTCTCTATAACTTCACGATGGAATGCTGAAATTAAGCTCGTTGGATTTAAAAGCAATGGCCCTTCAGGGAGTGATAAATCTCCCTGTCTAATGCTTTTCAAATATTCTCTCGTAACTTTAGCTTGTCCAATGGCCCTTGCAGAAAGATACAGCAATTTGTAACCATTATTTTTAATTTTTGTAAATAACTGAGCAACACCAGATTGAGCCCAATCTTTGCCAACAATTGGCAGAATATGGCCTAATACATCAGATTTTGTAATTGTTCCATCTATATCGGAGATAACAATTTTATCATCCCACCTCCACTTGTATATATGACATTTACAACGTGTTGTGCCCTGGTAAGCTGTAGTTACACTAAAAACTACTTCATTAGCTCCGTCTTTCAAATTAAGACTTGCCTGTAACAAGATAACAAACTCAGGATAAATACATACATACACACACACACAAACACAAAGTATAAGAATTCGAAAATTTTGTCTGTGTTAGAATGTTGTAAAAATCTATTACATACTATCTGTGCTGATGACAATCTCAAAGTTTTACGATATTTCTCGCTAGATTCATAATACGATCTTCTCTCTTTAGGTATTTTGACTCCTTGTGATTGGTTTTGATTACTATCAGAATCTTCACTACCACTATAACCTTCACCCTCTCTGTCGCGATTTTTCTCAATCTTGACGATCTCTTTCGTTAATTTCGCAGATTGTTCTACCGTTTCCGTCACCGTCGTGATAGAATCTGCATTCTGGTCAATCTTTAATTCCCTATTTGCAGTTTCATCAACTGGCGTATTTTCTTTGGTTTCCATCTGTTCCGATTGTACAGCGACTCCATCAGCTACAATACGCAAGAGAAGATAATTTAGATTATTTTACATATTACGTGAAAAATGATGAATAAAATTAAAAGAGAAACCATCTTACTTTGACTAAGGTCTTGAGACTTTTTGGTTGGTTGTGCGGAACGTCTCCATGAAAACCACGAACTATAACCACTACGGCTTTCGGGTTTGTCACTGCTTTCCTGTTTTTTCTCTTCATGCATTGGTAACGACATACATTGAGCATATAAATTTTCTATTGTACTTTGTGGTAAATGTCTTTGGAATACAGCGTAAGTCATTACAATCGGGCAAGCAGCCGCCCAATTATAGTATTTTCCATTAATTTTTACAACTAAATTTGGATTTTCATATAATTTTGGATCTGAACAGATATCTTCGAAATGGAGCAAATTTTGATGGAAAACTTCTTTGGATGGGCCAGTTTCAGAATCTAAACCACCGCATAAGGATAAACTAATATTCATATTGCCGTCAAATATAGAATGTTTTGGTTCCTCAAAGTCACTATCCAATGACTTTGGTCCACCGATAGCTCCTTCAACGCTGTTAGGGCTTTGTGGCAAGCTTGGTCCATTGCCTGACTCTGTATCTTCTTCGTCTACTCCTTTCCCATCTACAAACATGAGTAATTACACATGAGTATTAGAGTAATTACACATTTTATACAATTTATCAAAACAAACTGTTTACTTTTAACTGCTGCTTGGCCTCCTCTGTGAGAGGAAGGAAAATAGAGAGCTGCAACTTCCGGGTCCAGTTCGTCAGCGTTAAGATCACTAAGATAAATCCCTTCTGACTCTGGATTACGTCTTACACGAGAAGTTTTCCGCATAAACGACAACATACCACTGAGCATAGATCGGTGTGCTTCCACTGTTATTGAAACAATAGTTGATTAGTCTAAAGTGTATAAAATTATATTTATATATAAAGACACGTTTTAAAAGATGAGACCAATCTATTAACTAATCAAGCAAGATATAATATTTCATGCTTTTTATTTTTACGATTTTTATCTTTACGTTTCGATATTTTTTGTCTCTTGTCTGTTAATTGTACTAACTACTATTCGGTTGATTAACAGCATTTGATGAACTCAATGAACTTCTGTGAGGTGCGTGTGTGGATTCTGGAGGCAAACTGGGCAATTCACCCCATCTCCAACTCTGTTGATGACTTTTATCTTCCTCTCTTTCAGCA
This sequence comes from Bombus breviceps, assembly GCA_014825925.1. Classification (NCBI taxonomy): domain Eukaryota; kingdom Metazoa; phylum Arthropoda; class Insecta; order Hymenoptera; family Apidae; genus Bombus; species Bombus breviceps. The sequence continues at coordinate 2,159,654 of CM026188.1, read as the reverse complement.
CCTTCTTGCGTTATTTTACGCATTTCAAACTCTGTGTCAGATTGAACAGGTGAACATGGCCTGGAATCCTGATTCCTATTAAATATGATGACAATAAAAGGGTAAACAAATTAATTTTACATGTAAATAGTCATTATACATACACCTTTCTCATAAATTCTATAATATTATATATAATTATATATACATATATGTACAATCATACATAACTTTAACATTTATACATACTTATAGGCACAATAATACAATAATACACAATCTATTCAATGGCAAACTTACTTTGTAATTTCGGTATCACTGAAGAAATGGAAATCTGTTTCAGGACGTTTATCTGTTGTTTCCTGAGATGAAACTATAGGTTCATCTTTTCTCCCCGATTCTACAGCTGGATTTGAATCCTTCAATATCTTTAACTGATACACATGTCAAAATAAGCAATACTAAATCAACAGACGAATAATTCATTTTAAATGCAACTATTAAACTTACAGAATCGGTAAGAATTTCATCCGGAATAGACGCGTCGTTCTCGCTTATTTCTGTTTGGCTACTACTACCATTGCTAGTCTTTCTCTGAGATCCCTTTTTTTTCAAAATGCTTTTCCTCTTCCGTTTTTTCTTACTTGCATTGGTATTGCTTTTGTTTTCTTCGACACTCGCGTCCTTTGAATTTTTTTTACTCATGGACACGTTCGATTCGTCACTCGATTTTTCTCTACTACCGCTACTTTGCACATCCTCCGTAATTGGTCTAAAATCATTCTTCACAACGCTAATTTTACGAATCCTTTCCGACGAAGTTACAGCTACAAAAGATTTAGGAGCGGACGCAGCTGTACACGTTTCATCATCATTAATACCATCCATATTAAAAATTTCTTCCTCGCCTTTTAAGGAATCTCGTGTTTCTCCTTTTTCTTCTTTCCAATCGCTTAATAGAGCTTTTTCAAATTTCTGTCTCTGTTCTATAGGGAGTTCTGGAAAATTTTCTTTGAATAATCTTTCTTTATCTTCGTTTTTTAGAGCAGAATATTGTTCGCATATTAGTTGTTGCTTTTGGACTGCAGATATATCACCAAAATTATCCTTGAACATTTCTTCCCTCTCTTCTGAAGTTAAAGCAGCAATCTGGAGCCATTTCGCACGGTGCTCCAATGGAAGATCAGAGAATTGTTCGATTAAGAATTTTTCTCTTTCATCCGGAGGCAAAGCTGACATTTGCTCCCATTTCTCTCTTTCAGTAGACAAGATAGATTCTATAAGGATTTTATCTGTTTGCTCTGGAGGAAGATCAGAGAGAATATTAAATCTAGATGATGGGAAACAATTGTCTTCAGGGATAGGGGAACAAGCCAAATGAGGTGGAATTTCAGCGTCAGTCGGTGAACCATGAGAACTAACTTCCTCAACAAAAAAAGCTTCTCCAGAATCTCCTAATTTCATATGGATTTGTCTAGGTTCTCCATCTATTTCTATATCCACCTGTTAAGAGAATATGAAAAATAAATTATTTTTTCTCTATGCTTGCTCTTACATATCCTGAGCATTTGAATTGACAAATAACATTTATAAAAACTACTCAGTATTATTTAAAACACCATAAAGGTAAGATTTGAATATATAACAAACAAAATACGAGACACTATATTATAACAAAGATTTCAGAAGTTTCGAAAAAATTATCTTTGAAAAATATTCGAATAGACATGAGATGAAAACGATAAAAGATACGAGATAAACATGGAATAGAAACTATGAGAAACTTACTATTTTTTCTCTGGAACGAAGTACTCCGAGCTTTCCAAAGCGAACGTGAAAAGGTGAGCAAGTAAACGATCCATCCGGTTGTTCAACAACGATGACATCGATAGCACCGGTCAGCGTTGCTGCATTGATCTCATTGTAGAAAACGCGAAAGTTACTTATGAACTTGCCAATGTAGTTCATACTGTACATTGTACACTAACGTATAGTCTCAAACCACTCTAAAAATGTATTTCCGTTAGGATATTTCACCGCGTTGCAGTGATGCGTGCGTGACAAGATACTTGAAAGTTGCCGCGACACTGAACACCCGTATCTGTTTAAAGGTCTTCCGAGAAGAAAGACATCGTGTATGGAAATATCGGATTTAAAGAGTGACTTAACCACATCGAGACATTGTTTTTCGATGGTAACTGTAAAATTGAAAGAATTCGTTGTTTCTTGCTCGAGCGAATCGAAAACTGCAACTGAATCGCTTTTCAATCAAATGAAACGATTTTCAACGATTCACACAATACAACTGTCACTGTTACGAGTTACAAGACAGTCGAGAACTGTCAAAAATTTGTAGCCGGGCAAATACTTCGATTACAAATTTACGATCAGTTTATCGTGGAAGTTGCGCATCGAAATTAACGATTAGATGAATACACGTTGAAAATTAGAAAAAGACTGTGTCTATTCAACAGAATACGCTTCCGTAATTCGGCTAAAACTTGAATTCTTTGTTCTTGAGAATACTTCAGTAAGAAATTCAGCCGACTACCAGCAGACGGTAGCCCAAATTGACGTTAGAACAGGTCACGTGTTCAGACCTGGCCAATCCAGGTTCCGATACACATCGGTCAATAAGACTCAACGTCACGTGACCTCCTGGGAATCACGATGTACCGCGTCCTTTAAATGCTCTTACTAGATCTGAAAGCACAAAGACACAACATACGATTACTAATTTAATTATATCTAGGTACATTCTCTTTGAATCAAGTTTTGAAGGAAACTAGCGTAGCGTTACGTTTATTTTTGTCGAATTGATTTATCGTTACCCTTGAAACATTGATCGTCGAAGCTTTGTTAAGCATTGATTATACGTTTTCATTGAAACGATGAGAGTATTTTAAACGTTGAACTTTGCTCTAATAAAAATTTGCGATATACGTGTAAATTTAATATTTTAACGCATATATACTAGTCATTTTGCGTAATATTGTTAAGTAAGATTGTATTATGTTTTAAACGTGATTAGGTGATCTCGAAGAGTGAATGTAATAATCGAGTTAGATTGCTTTCATATACTGTTTTGTTTTAGAAATGGCTCGCAAGAACTTTGTATTTTGATCGTTCAGCTTTTATCGTTACAGATCCATATATGATAATCTCTTGCATAATCAAATCTCCATTTGCCACCATCATTTGAAAACGTTTGCTAAATATCAGCAATTCGTAATTGGACAAATTTCAAGAATTTCGATATTCTACTGAATGCTAATAATATAACTCATATTCTTCCGAAATTGTTACAGATTTCCCCGCGTGACGTCTCTCTCATCTCCTCTCTCATTGACATTCAAATGCCGCAGATAAATGTTGTTAACGGTTAATATCACACACAGCTACACTAAAGCAGAATGTATAACAGAATGCAGTACTTTGAATATGTCCGGTTATGACCCGATGCAGACGAACGATTTTTATTCACGTGATACTGCTACGATCATATGTCTGTCTCCGTTGTTGTTAACCGAGGAAACAGTTAAAAACTGTGGATATGTCGCTCGTTTGCATCGGGCCTAAAGTGTTAAAGAAAGAAGCAACAGCAGCAACTGTTTCCAACACAAAATAAACTTGTTCTTTGTGTAAATCATTCCGACGAACAATTTTCTCGAACGTACATTGAAACTTGGTTAAGTTCACGGTCGGGAATCACGAGCTAGTGGCTACATATTCGCGTTACATCTGATACATTTACGAGTTCCTTGGCATTCGGCGACTCGCCAAAATCGAAAGACGTTCGAGCCAAAGCGGAACACATTCTTTCAAAGTATTTATCATTTCTCACTCGTTCGTTACTGTGGAGCTTTACTAGTCAGCCTCTCTTCTTTTTTTATCTACGACATTCTTTTCTTAATTTCTTTCCTTTAATCCTTTTCTCATGTTTCTGTGTTTCTTTTTTCACGGTGTTTAATCGCGTGACTTTCAAGCTGCGTTTTCAACAACGATACTGTTCTAGTTATTCTGGTTCGGAACTTATCTGAATGGCAGGCGTGTGCAACTGCGTGGCTCCATCGAAAGTAATCATGAAAAGAAGCGAATAGAAAAATAAAACAATAAAAAACAACGGGTGAGGGTTTACGATCATTATGCTACACATACGTGCAATCTCTGCTCACTACGGTGATACACACGTTTACGCAATATCAGCTGTTTTAAATATGGTGTAGAAGTAACGAGCGAAAGCATAGCGTTGGCAAATGCAATTATTTTATCCCTTTCGCAATTCCAAAATTTTTCCCAAAAAATTTCCAAAAAGAGGAGAATCATCGACTTCGGAACGAAAAGTTCCAAACACATGGAAGCGTTTAGATTTCGTAATTATCGTGAAACTTTTTGTTCGGAAACGTTAGATGACTCACCGTTGTTTGTCTATCTATTCTACAAATTCTTACATTTTTACTTTCTCAGGTAAGACTTTTCGAAATGATTAATCGAACGTCGATTCGAGAATGACTTGCTCGTTCTTGAAGATTTTTACCGGAAATAACTTTAATCAACTTTGATGGATTTCACGCGTTAAGGCTGCGGAAATGCGAGTTGTTTCACTTGGAATCTCTCTCTTTCTCTCCAGTTTTCTCGGAACTATAATTATGTTACTGTCACGTCGCGATCGATATACACGCGACAGACAGGTCTACGCGAATCTAATTTTGGACTAGTGGCTTGTTTTCCATCCGTTGCTTTCCTCCTCTTTGATCTCACCTTTTTATTCTTCCTGTTTCACAGACTAATTTATTGCCCATTCTTCGACACTATGCTTTACGTATGGAACAAGAATTTTTCTTTTCAAGCCGATCATTGGCGACATACTTTTCGCGTCTTCTTATCGAAGTCTCTAACTCCTTCCCGAAAAATTCGAACGGAAGAGAACGATTAAAATAAAAGAAAAATGATTCGAAGGAAAACTGTAGCAAGGCTACAATGCGTCTCGCGAGACGAGAAGCACACGCTTTAAACCTTGAGCTTTGATCATTCTACCGCTTTCGACAAAAATAAGCACGATCGAACCTGAGAAAATACGTGTGACAAGTTCGAAGAAACCAGTGCCAAATGACAAAAGCGAAGATAGACAACTGAATTATGCAATTAGCTTTCCTTCCTCCTTAGCTGCCATTTGTAAACCAACATTCGCTTTCGTTTCGCAGATCGAGATACCAACAATCTTTAAATGTCGATAAAAATTTTAAATATTATGCTTCATATCATTATATTTCTTATCACATAGTAACGTATCCACGCACAGTTCTACACAGCCGAGCGCCTCGTTTCATTCATACATAACTACATACATACATATATACATGTATATGTATACACTCTACTACGTATAGTCGTTCGCACGGCCATTTCACGGTCAGGAAAATATTAGAAAGGAAACTATCGTATCAAATTAAATGGAAATAATAGTTTTTTTGTTGCAATCGTTAAGATAGGGACATATCTCGTTCACATTATGTCCTTTCCCTTTCACTTACCTATTCGAAAATACGGTCCGTGATTTCGTTGTCGTGATAGAAAGCTTGAGAAATTCGCCAAGTGTGGTACACTCGTCGTGATCGTGTACTTTGTACTAGCGAACGTTGAAAACACTTTGAAAAAGTCTATGTAAAGAAGAATCGCGTTGATAACAGTCTCGACGTAGTATTCGATTTCTTCGAACGCACCTATCGTATTAGCACGTGCATAGTTTCGAAAAATATTGGAGAAATAAAGGAAACTGGCTTTACTGACGCAAGAAAAACAAAGTGTAAACTACTTCATGCGAGCATTCGAGTCAAACTGAGTCAGCGACCGGAGAATCTTGACTCTCGATACTGCGCTTACGTTCTATCATGACCACGCGCGATCGCTTGGTGAATATATGTATATACACCGTGCCGCTCGTACTACATTACATACATACGCACATGTATAAATGTATGTTGTAAACACGCACACACGTGTCCATAGCATGCTGCCATAGCAGACGTAGGTAACGTAAACACAATCCTTGTCAAGGCAGAGAAAACACGCGAGACTCGTGTTTTCGCCACTGAAAAACTTCTGATTGGTCGTCGATGCTCGGATCAACAGTCGAGCCTTCTTTTGCCTTCGTAGGAGAATGGAAGGAAACAAAACACATCGTTCGATTGTTGACCTAAATTCTCTGTGCTCCTACGTTTACGTAATGAACTACACCATCTCATCGCGTTGCGTTTCTTCGCGACAATACTAAAATATATGCGTCGATAGAAAGATCATTTTTTTGTTTTTCATTAAAATTTTTCTCACCCTTAACCTCTTCTGAATTCATCGGAAATTTACATAAAAAATCATTTGTTTTTTTCAAAAGTACGAGTAGACTCTGTTCCCACATGTTTCGCTGCATCTTGCTGACAATAATTCCTACAGCGTCGATGAGATCGCGTTAAGGTGAATAACCTTGTTCGGAATCAATCGCTGAGATTATATATATGAACAACAACGAACAAAAAGCAAGTAGGAAGATATCGCGTTAGTACGAAGGTCGAAAAAAACAACCTTGATTAGCAAACAGCAATCCTCCGAAAGAGAAAATGGGCTGTGGTTGTTTACGTAATATTGCGCAAGATTGTTGTTCGTTCGATTATTTACCATCTAGCGCGGCTATAGTTGGCCCGATGCACGACACGTGTGTGATCGCGCAAAGTTGTACTGAAAAACAAATCAATTTCGCAATCAAACGACAATACACCGAACGATTATAATGCCTAACGTCCACTAATCCGAACTTCCCTATTGGTTTACCCAGTATTCCTGGTAACAACCACTGTATATTGTATGCATTGTATTGTATAAGGAGTAGATTAGAGAACAATTGTATGGACGACGACGACAAGTAAAGCTTAATGATGTAAAACGTCAAGAAAATAATGTTCATTGTATATAGGCTAAACGAATCGAACAAAATCAGCATGAAACGCGCTTTTGTAAGATTACGTGTTTTTAACAACGACGTCGCCTCGTAATCTCTGCTTCGCAATGAAGACGCTATGAATCGATAACTTCCGAGCTATTGCATAATATCACAACTTGGTTTAACCAGTGCGCGCAAGCGCTTTGTGTATCATGAATTTTATGTTTGGTAAGTTATCGCAACAGGTTTTTGAACAAATCCTTTAAAGCTGTTTCAGCATTATTGATTATTGATTATAGATTCTACACGAAATAGTCACTGTCAAGATAACTATCGAAAATGTTACATTTGTATAACGTATTTGTGTAACATTTGTATAACATAAGCAGTATATACATACATATACTGCTTTGTTATTGTGAACATGCCTATTATCAGTCGTGTATATTCTTGAGCGTTTACCTGTTTGCAAAATACAAATAAGAGCGTAATATGTACAAACCAAATATTTAATTTACGCATCATTTTTTTAATCGTCTGTCCTTTACGTAGCAAAGACCGGTACGAAATGTAAAAACTCTTATACATTTAACTTTATTTTAAAGAAAGTAGAGAGTAACGCTTTCAGACAGAAGATAAAAATACCTCAGTACAGTCTCATGGTATAGTTATTCAAACTATTAAATGTATATAATTACTGTTAAAGTTTTAAAGACATCAAGCAGATCGATGAAAGGTGAATCGGTTGATGCAGTTGGTTCAATACAGACATATGCCATATAAATGCTAAATGTTGATTGATTTCGTGAGGGCACCACATACCAAACGATATTTATTTGCGTCGATACTATCGATCAATCGTTACATTCGTCTCGACTAGGTTCGAGTCCATGCTATTCTTCAAGAATAGGTTTTGTTTGTCGAATTCAACCCGATAACGATATTCTTGACATTCGTGACTCCCAGATAACAATGCTATTCGAGATTACAAAATGTTTGCTTGTGAAATATATCGATTCGTAACAAATCAGGGAAATAACAGACTTTCGATAACTTTTCGAAAGTGAACGATACGGAAATAAGAAAGGAATTAATTTTTTCAATTAAAGCAATGTTCTTTTACTGTGGTATGACAATTGTTTTTGCTTTATTTGCCAAACAGGAGAAAATAATGCAGGTATGTGTAGAGGAAAAGGAAGAAAAAATTACGGAGAAGAGAAACATATCGGAAGTATTTTACTGTTTTCGATTGGCCAATTATTACCTTTCGTATCGAAACATATTGTTGAAAGCTGAATGGATTCATTGACGATCCCGATGTTCGTCAAATTTTTCAGATCGTAGGTATATTTATGTTATTATTTAAAATTATATAGTTTAGAATTTTGATCATTTTTTCGTTATGCCGCGAATAAAAGCGAAAGCTAGATTCTGAAGACAAAATCAAGATCCAAGATCACCTATTATGATGATAGTAAAATAAGCACGTACCTGCATATTTACACTTCGGAAACTAAACGAAGAGGGAAGAGTTTGGTCAACAGTTTATTTGCTTCCCAAATGATGCCTCTTCCAACTTTCCATATATTTACGATATTTCGCAGACTACTTCTATCGTGCCTCGAAGGAAATGGAAAATGGAATCTTCATTATGGAATCGTGATCATCCTCGTTTCATTCCGAGAATTCTAAAAAGTTCTAAATGAGTATGATTCTGTCTTGTTTCGGAAAATCCAATAGTCCTTTTGTGCTGAACAAAAAAGAATTTAATAAAAAGAAACTTGCAGATAACGAAGTTTGATCCGATTGAGTGAAGATAATCAGCTCACTTTTTCGTTCCTCGATTCGAGTCGACGACGAATGCGAACACATCGTAATGTTATTGATCCGATCATATGCAAGTATCGATTTACATAGCTCATCATCGAATCCGAGTTCGCTTTACTCGTAAACCAAGCTCGAATTTCAGGTTGGAAAATATCAACGTTATCGAAATAATATCATATTTTCAATAACAGAGAAAGAGAGTGAGAATGAGAGTTTTTTAATGATAAATAAAGGGAAATTCTTTGTTCTTTGTAAGATACACTGCGACCATCTTTCTTTGATTCATAATCAGAGATACGTCTTTCGTATTGTGTGACTGTTTTTAGTAAACATGATTATTTCGGTTGAAATGATTTTAGAGGTACAGAACACCGGAGATCACGTATCGCATTATCATAATAGATAGGCAATCTATTGACGTCGGTCAATCCTTATTAAAGACATTCCTCAATCTTCCATTTCAAGTATGCCAGCAATATTTTTTTGTAATATACGTTGCGTATAGGAATGCAGCTGAAACACTGAAATTGAAAGTCAAATTTACGATTAATTACCTATCTCGCTTCCTAGTTGTCCCGCTTTCGAAACGGACAATGCGTTTCGCTTTTTTCTAAACGAAACTGAAAGCGACTTAATCTCTTCCTTTTCATCTTAAAACGTTCAGAAATCTACGCAAACAATTTTGAATGATCGAATTTGCAAACTAAAAAGAGGATAAGAAGGGAGAGAAAAAAAAAAAGGAAAAGAAAGACAAAATACACGGGAAATCGATTAATGAAATTTGTATTTTCTTTCCAGCGTTCTTCGTGTTTCTACATGTCCACATCGATATCGTTTATTCCTTTTCTTCGGGGTTTATTGCGCAATTTATCAGAAATGGAACGTGCTGGTGCCATCACCGACGTATACAAAGATAAAAATTGACGCAAATGTTACGTTCGACAACGTTTTTGTAATCATAGTTAACAACAACATTTTTCTCGATCGGATCAAAGAACGTGTTTTACGATGTCTTAAGCAATGTTCCATTATTTCCATCAACTACTGCTTATTCGGCAGCGCGAGGAGATATTTACAGAGATAAATTTCGTCTACATCAACATTGCCATCAATTTTCATATTATCGAATGTGAGTTTACTTTTTTGATAAGCGAAAGACAAAAAGATCATTTTTTGAACTTATCAGGAGCATCGAAGGTAATGCTATATCGGATAATTTCGTCTTCCAGGTCCAGTAGAATGTTCCCTAGGAGAAGTAAGAGTGCTTTGGTGGACCGTTTAACGACATCTATTACCAAAGTCAACATATTGTTTTTTCTTTTTATTTATTTTATTTTAAAATTTTACAATTTGTCCAGTAGGACATTTGGTAAAATATTTTATCTTACAGAATAAAATATAGCATGTGGATGTGGCTACACCCAGCGGGGTTCCGTCATCGTGTTTATTAGGTTATGTCCTTTGTGAAATTCATCGTGATGCTCTTTGTGAAAGATACGCGTTGGTCGAAAATATCAAAGAACGAGCAGCGACGTACATTCGAGGATACTTAATAGATAAGCAAATCTTACCCTTGTGATGATAATTTAAACTGAAAAGGTATGCAGCCGTCCATTGTATCTATCCAATTCTCGTGTTATCAACGTATCCGTTGTAATAATTTATATCGTTGCTCGATCAACTGTTTGAACGAAGGTCATAACGTTGATATAATTCGATAAGCCATTAGATAATTCAATAAAAATAGATAAAATTGATGATCGGTAGCCAGATTGAGGACAATTGATCAGTCTACTGCCTCGATACATCATGCATTTTCAAATTCGACTTGGTTTCCTACTTCTCCTCCCAATCTTTTTTACCGCTGCCTTTGCGAACCTTCTCGATGCCGGGTAAGTTTTTACCATTACATATTTATGGTTAATAAACACATATATACATTTAGATCGTATAATCAATTTCGGTAATACATGTCCTCACTGTGTAATATCGTTTATACGTTTTTTGGGGTACAGGGAAAACGACATCATGTCCGAGAAGGTATCGGCTAAGGTCAATAAGTTGTTCGACACGATGTTACCCTCGATTCACAAATTTATTTTGAAGCAAGGATTAGATCCTATGAAATTGGAGGATGTATCTGAAAAACTGGTATTTATGCCATCAACTTGACCGAAATCCTTCGAATTTGAACATCGATCATTCTTTTACTCTTATTATAGTCAGGACTAATAATTCACGACAGAA